>JAOEHX010048527.1:44396-73616 GCA_025448015.1 Bolborhynchus lineola | reverse complement strand
TCTTCTGTCATAGTAAGAATTTGGTAAGAAAAAATGTAACAGTAATAGGGTTCTTTTCAGACTGATGCTTCCTCTCAGTTCTACTTGGTTACTCAGAAAACAGCAAAAATTGTTGTGCTTATCTGCCTTTTTCTAATGGCTCAGTGCATTCTGTGACTCAAGACACCATGAGCTGGGAATGACAAATTTAATGAGGCTTCTTAAGCAGGACTGTTCTAACTCGGTAAACATAAACACTTCCCCTTATGCCTGAGCAAACATGAAGATCTGGTCTCAGGTTGGGAACGGTTCAGAGTGCTGATACAAACAACACTACTTCAGCTATTTTTACAAATGGTCCTGAAAGGTTTTCTGCCAAGTGTTGATCACACTTTTCACACAGAAGGGTAATTTTACTCAGTTATTCTATATCTTATGAGTGAAATCTCTTGTGAGAATACATGAAACTATTTCTTTGGGATAAAGGGGGGGGTATCCATGCCTCTGAAAAATACCCCAACAAAACCCAATACCCTACGTAACTAGAACTCAAATCTGCAGATATTCCCCAGTGACATAGGGCAGGTTGAATTTTTCACAGCTTCCCTTTGCTGTGGTCTGGAGGGGCTAGACTCAATTTTGTCCAAGTTTGTATCCAGATAATCTACATCTTACGCAGATATATGAAAGGCACACATGCACTCAGCAGTGAAAACAGTAAAATAGGATTTTTGTTGTTGTTTCTTATGCCTTTGATTACAATGTAAAAAGAGGAAGCTGAAGGGGTTTCTAAATTGTCAGTATTTCTCTAAAAGGTAACCAAAGCACCTACATCTATCTGCACTGGATGACGTCATGCCTTATCCCTATTACTTGTCTTGAAACTCTTTATTATTCCTACTTCATCCAAACTGGATGAAAACCAAACCAAAGCAAACCAAAAAAACTAACCAAAACCACACAACCCAGCCAGATTCACTTGCTGAGGTTTTTGTTATTTCATGCTCTACAGGTACGTGGCAAATTTTGTGTTGCAGTCTAAAACCAGCTAAATGCTTACATCCAAGATTATTTTTCATTTGAAACACAGGATAAGAATATTATTTAAGTAAGTCTTTGAAGTTTTGTGAGCACTGAAGGCCTGATTGACCCAATTAATGTTCCATTCAGTCAACACATCATCTAGTCCTTACTCTTTTCCTGATTCCAAACTACATCTTGTTTACAAGTGCATACATGTTTAGCTATCGGCTTTTTTGGCCCATGTGAATTTTGTGTCTTGTAGGTTCTGCGGGAAAGCACGGACTTGTTTAAAGGATCCCTTTTATTTCACTATCTTTGTTTGCAACTGTGTTTTGTTTCCTCTTAGGAGTCTCACTCTCATTCATCACGTTTCTTTTGTTCCCTTTTATTATCAGGCCACGGTCTCAGAAAGCATGAGCTAAACACGAAATGCCCCTTTGTTAGTTGTCCTTATCGTTATCTTCAGAATCAGTTCCCTTTACATTTTCACATCTGATGAGCCTTCCTGAAAGTCAAAGTTGCATTACAATAAGAAATGTAGTAGACATAATGTGCACAGAAACTTCCTATTCATATACAGAGTTGTGTATCTTGAAATGAGCAGAAAAACTAACGCTGCAGTTGTAGGGCTAAATTCAAGGATAAGGCAGGGTGGACCATGGCTCTGGCCATGTCCACTTTATCTGCCTTGTTTATCAGCTGAAAAGCAGCTAGAGATTCTTTTAAACCAGCTGAGAGATCTCAGCTGAGTTCTGCCCCAGGATACATTTGTTTGTTATCTCAGGCTGAAAGAACTGAAACTCCGAAACTTAGGTCTTCAACTTCCTCAGAATATGGCCTAACCAGGACTCAACAGGCCACCCTGATGGGGAAGGGGGAAAGTTTCTAACACTATTGAGGACAATCTATTGTCCAGAAAAATATTCCAGGCTTCACTGGCTTTAAGATAGAGGAAAGCGTCTTCTGAATCTGCAGAGGTGAACAGGTCACGAGAGGATGGTAGGAGTCCAAGCCCACCCAGTACACCAGCTACGTCACCTGGGGAAATGGGTGTAAGGATGGGGTTGCATGGAAAAAACCTAGGGGAGTCAGGGGGAAGGGCAGTCAGATAGGGAGCAGAGGCAGGAGGAAAGCACAGCCACTGGTGTATCTAACTCCTGAAACCTCTGCCTATAGTATACAAGGAGGTTGCTCTCAGATGTGTAATCATAATTTATATCTATTGGCATGATTAGCCTGGGAGTAGGAAAGTTGCATTTATTCTCAAGATTCTCATTCACAGGTTAGATAGCTAAAACGTACTTTGTAGCTCAAATATATGTGTCCATTTTTTCTTTGCTTTCGTTCTTGTGCAGAACCATTTCTGATGTTGTCTTTTTTCCTCCTTGAGAACCTCCCTTGCCAACCATGTCACTGATATGGTGGCTCTCAGAGCCGATTTTACCTTATTCTCCTGCTCATTCTCTACATTCAGTGCAGGGTTTCTGAGTTCCCATTTTAATTCCACCTGTTGGCATTTCTTCAATATGAGAATGAACTACTCTTTCTCCAGAGATCAGTGGAGAAAAGAAGCTGAGTGTGTACTGTCTGAATCGCTTTCCTTATTATCTCTGCTGTTAATATGAAACCTTTAATTATTTTTTTTCTTACTCTTTGTAAACCTTTAGAGTCAATTTTTGTAACCTCAGCATTCCCAAGCAGATCTGGCTGTGCTTTCAATCAAGGCAATGCACAAAATGAGGCAAGGAAAGTATAGAGGTTGCAGGTATGACTACTTTTAACTATTGAGGCTGCTTGTCTTTTGTTGGGCAGCACAGACGAAGAGACTCAAGTTGAGCAGTCTTTTAGAGGATGATCATCTTTATGTCCTCTCCTAACCCATGGAGATTTTTAGGCTGCATTTTCCATAAAGTAAAATAAAAATAGATTGAAAGTGCATCCCTTGATCCAGATGTGCAAAAAGTGTAGCGGGAAACCTGCAGTTCATTGTGTTGCTCCTGATAGCCTGTATACTTTTCTGATATGACCTTTCATTTCTGATAAAAAGCTATAAGAAGAATTATGCACAGTCATTTATGTTTTGATGTCCTTCCAATCTTTTAATAGATCAAGATTACATGCCAATATTCATAAGCACTTTCCGTGCTACTACTGATTTAACAGAAGGTCCGTGGAGGAAAACAGCAATTGGGTTGAATAAGGTCAAGACTTCTTCATGCTGACATGATATCAAAACTGGAGACACACCATGACAAGAAAGCAAATGACATAAGTCTGATACTGAGGATTGATTCAGCTTCCAGAGCATCCCTTTACATTGCCATGCTATGCTGAGGAGTGCTGGTGCCTCTCTGACTGGAGGATGCTGCTCCACTGCAGATCACATACTTCTGTATGGCAGTTTGCACAATCTCTTGCAAAAAGTATAGAGCCCAGGATGAAATTTTTGTTCATAATTTTGTGTGTTTCAGGCCTGAAGATCCTGATATAAGATACTCAAACCCCTTGAACCTGATGAATGAATTAGCTTTAAGGATGCTGACACTCCTTAAAAATGCCTGACACAGAAACAGATGAATTTGAGATTATTTTTCTTATTCCTAGAACTTTCTGCTTTCTAATTCTTTTCCAAGCTTGAGGACTGAATGTTTTAGTCCCATTTGATACCTTAGGGCTGACTCTATATCATATAAAATGAGAAAAGAGATTATACAGTGTGGTTGCCTGTGTTCATAAGTCAAGACGAGTCAGAACCAGTGAGAACAGCATCATATCATAATTCCCATGACAAATTTTGGTTACAAACAGGATTACAATCTGTTGTTTAGTGTAGGAAAGAAATAGTGGAAGGAAACAAAGTCTTAAGAAACAAAGATCCTGTTTTCTTTCAGCTAGATTTAACAGCACAGAATAAAGCAATGTACTGAGAATTTCAATTTGGGGTTCCCTGACAGGCATTTTATCCTGAAGTTTTTCATCATCTCATACTTGTCACCGTCGCTAAAACATCAAAGTTGGGCTTTGCTGGCTGTTCGAGTACAACTGTGTGCTATATTTTATGATACAAAGGAGGAGAAATAAAAAATCTGAAAAATGGAAACCTAATAATAACTGAATCTAAGGTAGGAGAATAGGCCTTAGGCCTGTGATTTAATCTCTCCTAGTTAACTTTATTTGAGACCAGGATTCAAATGTGTGTTGGAGAATCTGGGCAACAAAAGCTGAACCTCTGTAATGTCACAAATTGGGAGCCATCTTTTTAAGTTCTCAGCCATGCAGAAAGCCTCAGGAATGCCCACCCAGCCTGTTCTAGTGCAGACTTATTTACACTGGACACATCATTAAAAAAACCTTTTTAATAGTAGTGTTTCATCTGTGCATGTTCTGTACTTTAATGCTTATTCTCTTCTCCTGCTCTACAAGCTTACATGTGTTAGAGATGAACACCTGTATTTTGAACTTAACACTGCAAATCATTAGTTCAGAACCAGCTGCCAGTGAGGACTAACTCCTGAGTTACAGTCTCACATCTTTTAAGTAAAGCACTGCCCTTTAAATAAACTGTATCACGTTATAGCTATAATTCCCATAATGGTATCTCCTGGGGAAGCATCATTAAAAAGATATTATCCTTCCCATGTTCAGATCAGCTCATGGAAAGCAGCTGCCTTTGATCTCAGACTTCACAGACCTGTCACTCAAAGCATTTTTGCGGATCACTGTTGTTTCAGGCAGAGGTGCTGTGCTGACTGCAAGTCTTAAGTCTTGTTAAAAGGACCTGGAGACAAAACCTCCCTATCGTTTGCCATCTTTTGTGTCTCTACTTAAGTACCGTAAGTTTCTGCATCCTCCATGCTAGAAGGGAGGAAGGAAGTGACAGTTTGAATAGCTGATTACATTTCTAATAAGAAGCCAGGGAAATACATCTTCTGAAACCCCGAGGTGTTTCATTTGATAATTTGTCTCCTCTGTATCTCATGAGAAGAGGAGTAGAGGAGCTCCCACACAAAGCAAATGCATTTACAGATTTTCTTTATAATAAAAACGATGCTTTTCCAGATGTACACTAAAAGTTTTATTTCACTATGAATGCATAGGTGACTTGTGTTAATGTATCTAATGAATCATGGCTTGTCTAGGAAACTTGTAAGTGTCATGTATGAAAAGAGTGATTTAAAAAGGCTCAGCTGTGACCCTTACTTGTTTTGAAGCTACGCATCTTTGATACTTTAACAAAACCTGCTCATCTGAAAAAAGCATCAGACATGGAGGACCAGTAACTGGTCTCAGCCTGTCCACGGATATAGTGTTGATGGACTTCCCAGGTTTTGCAGTTCCTTGAAGGGCTGGCTTGGTTCCTTTAGTATGAAAAATTCACCTTTAGTTATATGTGTATGACTATGCTGCTCTTCAGCTTCTCCACATGCTTGGCTTATGACCCAACATAGGCCAGCATTTAATCAACATATTTTAGCATTTCTCATCTGTACTGGGGACACAGCTAATAATTATAAAAAATAGGGGTTCATATTTAGTATTTCTTCTTAGTATTATATAGGTTCGTTAGGAATGTGTCTCACTTCACAGGAGTGAGAGATTATATATGAATGTTCTAACATAGTAAGAATGAGTTAAGCTCACACATGTATGCCTTCAAAGGTATGTTAGCACAGAAAGATGCTGTCAGGTAATTTAAATCCAAAATAGTATAATAAAGTATTTATATATATTTGAGCATATGCCTTTTTCTTAGCTGCGCCTGATCTCGTTTACCTGCTTTGCTCCTGTGCACAATTTGGTTAAAGCATCGAAAATGTTTCACAAAACCAGCTGATAGCAGAAACCCTTTAGGATTTATTTTAATATTTCAGTTAAAGCGGCTGGTGCTGAGGTTCTCATCTGTAGCACATGAGAACCCAACCAATTCCAGACACTTTCACATCGTGCGTAAAATTTGTTCTTCAGGTTAAGTGAAGGTTTCTGAAGCTTCTTGAACTGGTTGCCTAGAGAGCTGGTAGATGCTCCACCCCAGGAAACATTCAAGGTCAGTTTGGATGGGGCTCTGAATAACCTGATGTAATTGAAGTTGTCTCTGTTCATTGCTGGGGAGATTGGCCTAAGTGACCTTTAAAGGTCCCTTCCAATGCAGACTATTCTATGATTCTACAAAGCAGCAAGCTTTTTGTTGTGAGTTTTCATTAACAACAATAGTCCAGAGAAAAAAACCCTATTGGCTGTCATTGTGCAATGTGACAAGAGAGAAACAACTGAAGGTGGTTGTAGCTCATGTGGAAACTGCTGGGGTGCACTGAGTGATACCAAACCACCCCAGCAGTCACCTGTTCAGGATTACTGTGGCCACACTGGGACGTCTCCCCAGAATCCCCTCCAGTAATGGATGGATGTAAGCTAGCTGCCTATTTCCACACTGAAGGCAAAATGATTTAAGTAATCCGCTCCCATTTACGTAATTTAAAATTCAGTACACTAAAAATGATAATTAATATTTGGTGCAATCTGAGAGCAAAATGCCCTAACGCAACAGCGACGTAGGACTTCCAGATCAAAGTCATCAATAGCATCAACAACAATCAGGCTTTCTAGGGGAAGGCCTGATAGAGGTATGATAAGTAATAACTGAATAGAAAAGAGGACTGGTAATGCAATTACTGCCAAGATACACAGTAACTGCTTTGCAATCTGCCAAAATTTCTAGGTCTTAAATACACCCTGAAGATCAGAATTAAGTGTTGGGGAGGGAAAAGCTGTAGGGCAGGGAGGGGAGTAAATGCACAGTGTTTCATTAAACAGTGGTTTGGGTACTAAAATGCTGCTTTCTTTGCAGCTCTCTGAATGCTTAGGAAAATCATCTGGTGATTCACATTGTATCTGATGAGGCTGCAAATCCAAAACCTGCATATCACATACCTGAAAGGAAGTTCAATTTACAGCTGCTTCTCAAGAGGAAGAGGAAGATGAAATAGCCATGAGTGTGCTGTGGGTGTTGGTGAATGTGGCAGGCACCAAGGGATGTGCAATACACTCGATATCCCCAAACACTCACTGCCATAATGGCAGGGAGGGCTCCTTGAAGCAATTGCCTAAAAAGCCTTTGGGTGAATTTCTCACGAGGCTCAGATTTTCTCTGTAGACTTCAGGTGTATGAAAGAACCATATCTCTGCTCAGCCTATGTAGGGATAAAGAGAAATATAAACCACAGCAACAATTTTTCAGCAGCAAAGGAGTTTTCTGTTTCATTTTTATGAAATTAACACAGGAGAATGCAAAGCAATGCCTACCAGACATAAATAGTTCAAATGTAAAGATCTAGAGATTTCACACCTAGGACTTCGAAGGAAATATATGAAGAGATCTTGCAACTAACTAATATTTCAATGTATTCATTTTCAATATTAAAAAGAGGGGAAAATATACAGAAGATAATCTCATAGGCAAAACATTGGAATCATTTCTATAAGGCTGTGGCAGCAAAGAGGTTAAAAATTACAAGTAATCAGTGTCATGGATTCATGGAAGGTGGGTTTCCTCAAAGGGAATTGCACTGTCTGACTCAGCTACAGTTTGAGCAATAGTGACAGTGTGTCAATACAATATATCTGGTTTCCTGCAGAGCATTTCTGTATATACATAAAATATATTTATATATATTTAGATCTAAAAGCTTTTATCTGGTGAAATCAAGAAGGCAAGTGACAAATCTAGATGTTCACAGACATGTCTCACGTTAAATGAGAATGTACACCTCCAGTGAATTGAGCTGGTTTTGCTGGTTCTCCCATCATTCAGTTTCTAGTTCAAGGGTATTCATCATTTGTGTTGATGACTCACAGGGTGAGTCACAAAGTCTTTGCTGGTGAGATTTTGGATCTCAGAAGACTGCATCTGTAACACATACTAAGTACCAACTATTTAGTGCTCTGTATCTGCTGTATACATGGTCCTGATTTAGTAGGTTTTCTGACATCTACAAAAGAAAGATGCAGTTACTGAGGGGAGGGGAAGCATGTATCTACACATTTTCAGTGTGAGAGAATATGCTGGAAATGAGCAAATCTGAAAAGAACAAAATGGGAAAGGGAAACACCAGGAAGAAGACAAATCCTGGTGCACCACTGCTTCTCAGCCATAAAGAAGGAGAGGTCACCTTGGAAGAGAGGTGGCCTGTGAGTAAGAAGGCAAACTTGCCCCTTGCAGCCCAGCTGGGAGAGAGCCCTCACTACACCACCCTTGAGAAGAAACCCAGAAATCATTCAGAGATTGGGAAAAACCTTTTACAAAAGGACTCTGGGAGGTGACTCTATAACCATGTCCCATATGAAGAAGAAGCTGGGGTGGTTTCATCCTTGGAAATAACAGCAAAATGTGGTCCAGGAATTATCAGCTGAGTTTAGATGAAATTAAGCTTCCTTTGAACAGAAAGAGGAGTGAATGACTGAACACTTTACCCGAGAAAGCAATAGATGGTACTTCCCTTTCAGGTGAATTAGCTGTCTCCCTTAGTGTGAGAGAGAAAGCTGTATGTGCATCTGTGTTTGTGGAATCTGGGGCTCACCCACCTGTGGTCTTCCATAGAGGCAACGAAACACTGCTGTGCTTTTAATGCTCATAAAATTTGCAGCTCTGCAATGGGACAATGACTATAATCAAATCACATGCTTCAAGGCTTCAGGGTCAGGAAAAAAATAACACCCTCCATGCCACCACCAGTACATGTTCCAAATCTCTCTGGGACCTGGCAGGAGAGTCTTTTCATCTTCCACTAGCTCAGGCATGCTGAGGACTTGCTACCTGTATGTACATGTGGAGATGATTTTACTGACTGAGATTATACCCACCCTCAGTGCTGCTAGGTTTTGGAAAATTGATAACGTTCAGCCACTGTGCGTTTGTCTAAAAAGCATCAGTTTGATATTAGGTGTCACGGGATGCGCAGAAAGGCAGATGAATTTATCTGGTACTGTGCTTTGAACTTAATTTGTGCAAAGTACATGATAGAAAATAAATTCCAAGCTGAAGCTGAAAATAATCTCCTTTTTTTATATGAATATTAATTCAGAGGTGGGCACTGGTAATACAGAAAAAGTCAGAAGTCAAAAAAAAAAAAAGTCTGAATGGCTAAAAGGAATGGAAAGACAGATGAATAGTTTAGGGAAAGCTGTAATATAAAATTGCTATTATATTATTAAACAAACAGAAAGAAGGATAGAAAGTGGTTTTTTAATGCCAGCAGGCTCAGATAAGGGTAGTGACCACTCCAGTCATCACACCTCTCCTTTCTGTTTTCCTGTAGTGAGCTGACATGAATCAGCATTACCTTCTGAAGGACAGCAATGGAGGAATGTACTTTAAAGAAGAAAATATACTAATACAAATAACAGAATACTAGTGAACATGGAATATAGCTGTTATTTAGATATACCACGGTAATCATGTATGACCACTGGCAAATACATTAGAAGAGAGATGCTAAGGTTAATTTACTTTGTGGTAAGTAAAGGAAGCTGTGATATCTGGGCTTAGATGTCAGTTTATATAGTTGACATATAATGTATGCATCTGATCAAATAATTGTTGATTAGTCACAAGCCATGGGACTATGTTAGCTTTGCCACCGCAATATGGTCAGAAGAAACAAGGACATGAAAGGTCTAAGCAACAAATGTTACTAACACTCAAGATGCAACTTCTCAAAGTGCACTTTACTACAATGTTGAGATGAGTTGAACAGAAGCAGAACATGAACCAAAACAAGAGCCATACTCCTGAAAGCTGCAGATGTAAAGCAGTATCCCTTTATGCTTCCCCTCTCCTTTTGCCTCCAAGGTGAAGACCCTGTATGAATTTTTGGGCTGAGCCAATTGAGTCTTCTTTATATTCTAGTTCTGCATTTCATGTTCAGTCTTTACTGAGGAAAACCTCAAAATAGAATAATTATTGATTTAATAGCTAAAGTGTGCTATAGAATACACAAGACAATCTTTGATTTCTGGAGTTTATAATCTATATTTAATGAGAAACCTATGCTGAACAAAGTCTTGAAAATCCAAATTTGTGCTTGCAAAATAAATTTGTCCATCCTGTTTTCATATCTGTGTCATACTTTCCCCCTTGTTAGTCCCAGAAACAATTGCTCAGCATCAGTTAATATTCATTGACTAAAATGAAATGGAAATGTAATGAAAGGAGTCCTCTCAGATGTAATATTGCACATCCAAATTGATGATTATGAAAGCAGGCATTCAGACCCAGCAACATGTAAGCTTTCTAGCCCCTGTTCTTAACTGGGGATACACAGAACTTCAATGTGGGCATTTAAGTTTGCATAAAGAGTAGTAGAGCTGGACCAAAATACAGTAGCTGTGGCTGGGGACAAATTGCCCACCTCCAGGTAAGTACTGCAAATGAACTCCCAGTACAGTCAGTACACCAGCTTGCTGTTTCATCTTATTCAGTCTCAGTTTCCCCTTTTCCAAATAAATGACCTCTTTCAGAGAGAAGCCTGAGAAGACCTCTGCAATACATTTATTAAGCTCTCCAAATTGTAAAAATATTAGGTCTACCATGCAGAGAAGGCACAGTGGTGGGAATTTCAAGGTGGTCACAACAGAGGAGGAGGGAAGGAGAAGGTATGGAGAGTAACAGCACATTGTGCTTGAAGGCAAGCAAACGATTTAAAGGAGGGAACTCTGAGAAATGCTGGAGGATTACCACTGGGATCCAGTTTAATGGCCAAGTTTGGGGAATGGGTGTGCATTCATGTGCACACAGCTGTGGGACACCAGCACGTTAGGGGTGCATGTAGCAAAGAAACTGGAGGAGACTGATGACCCTAATGGCAAGACTCCATGACAAGAGCTAATAGTGTGAAGTGAGAGCAGCCTTGACCTCACTTGTGGTCCACAATGCCTGTTTTCTAGCCTCCCTGGTATGCTCATAACAGGCAACGACAGAAGCCTCCAAAGCTAGTCGGGAGACATAGCCCCCAACCACCTGCATCATTGCTCAACCCTATCCGCCTTATCCAGACATCCCATCCATTCACTTCAGTCATAGAATTCCAGGTTGGAAGGAACCTCAAGGATCATCTGGACCAACCTTTCTAGGCAAGCATGACCTACACTAAGTGTCCCAGCACCCTGTCCAGCTGAATCTTAGAAGTATCCAACATTCAGGAATCCACCGCTTCCTTGACGACATTATTCCAGCAGCTGATTGTTCTCATTATGAAAAATTTTCCTGTTGTGTCCAGCCAGAATCTCCCTGGGAGTAGCTTGTGCCCATTACCCCTTATTTTTTCCATGTGACTTCTTCCCTTGCCTGTTTACTCCTTACTCATCTTTCCCCTAGTTTTACCTGGCTCATCTCTTCCAGATGGCTCAAAGCAAGCGGATGTCTTTATAAGCCCTTTGCTTGGTCTGAGAAGCTCTAGGCATTTTTTTGGGAGCTGAGGAGGCAAAAGCTCTGGGCATATCTTCAGGGTAGGGAGGTGAAGGCCAAAAGAATTCACCTTCTTCCCAAGCCTGTGATCATGGCTGGGAGTCACACAGTCTAATGGGCTCTGTTGAGCAGGAAATACCAGCTAGGGAGAAGAGCTATTTAAGCTAAAACACAGTGTTGGTGCAGTAATGAAAAAGGATAATATGTCCATAAATTAATCTAGTCTGGATATTAAAACCTTCCTAAGCTTCAGAGAGACACAGGAGGAAAACACTATCCTGATAACTGTTGTGGGAATAAAACCCGGTAATTAGATTTTAAGAGAGCTTCAGCAGTTTATGAATAGGATCACTTTACCTAATTTCTTGAAAAAGCAAAAATTAGGCTTAATGACAGGCAATCCTAACCAACAGCCTATCCAGACTGCTAGGTCTTCAAAGCAGCAATGTTCACTTCCCATCTCTTTCTAAACACCAACATACTACATCTATAACTATGGTAGAGCTTTTTTTTGTGCTGCTATATGAAAAAAATAAAAAATCACCAGGAATGAATTAAACAGGGCAAAATAGTTGTGAAGGTCAGAAAGGCTTTTTGTATTTTGGGAGATACACAGAATCGTGTCTTGGAAGAAGTTGTGAAGTTACTAGCATATCATGGCAGAAAGTCTGTTTGCTGGAGCTTCCTCAAGGTGCAGCCACAAGCCAGCAGCCTCAGCTGGGCTGCTCCAACAGCAAGAAGGGATTGCTCCGCTCGTGGTTGTTTGGTGCCATCTACGGCCAGATACTTGCTCAGACATCGCAGAATCACTGTAGGAAGGCAAGCACGCAGATGCGTTTTCATGAGATCAACAACTACACTCATACACAGTGCTTCTATAAATATACACGTACGGATATTCATGTTCCATGTCTCTGACAGCTGTTGGACACTACCAGTGAGCTCCTAAGTGCTGTTAGTAGCTTCTGGTGTTTCTAAACACTTTTCAGATTAGCCTTTGTAGCCAAAGAGCAATATATGAATTTGGGGTATGGAGTTAGAAAACCTTTCTGGAGAAAACAGTGTCAGAGAAGTTACAGCATCTGTTATTCTACAAGAATGTTTTCGTTACAGTTGTCAGTTACTGTGTCATCCCCTTCTTCCTCCTGTGCATCCTCAAGGACAGGCAGCAGCCAGTGCCACGGCCAGAGGTGATCGTATTCTTTTGGGGGATGCTGTCTGGCCATGCCCATGGCTTTGCAAAGACAGCTGTCATATAAAGACCACTGATTGGGTAAGCAGAGGCCTTGGAAGCATTGTCCTTCCCTGTCTCTGCTGCAGCCTGTCTGTGTGCCCACCTCTTGGCAAGGAGTGTTGGCAGCACTGCCCATCAACTCCATCCGCAGCAGCAGCAACTCTGTGGGGAGCAGCAGCACAAGCAATGGCATGTGCACAAACCCAGCACCACGTGGAGAGCTTCCCTGTCCTGAGGCAGAGGTCTGTGTCTCCTCTCTCTTCTCTGTTGGTTCAGTTCCTCTGTCTGACTCTGCATTTGTGGAGAGCTGTGAGGCCTCCTAACATATCCCTGGAGAAATGCAGGGCATGACCACGCCAGGAGAAGCCCTAAACAGTCTCTTGAAATTAGTCTCTCTCCTATACAGGTAAGGAGGCAAACATCTGCATGTGGATGTCTGCGCATCTAGGTCTACATGTGGGCCAAATGTCTAAATTCCTGCCATCACTGAGAGAGCACGAGTGGGATGCAGTGCCCATGCACAGGCATGTTGTACCATTCGAGATGCCCTTGTCTATCTCACTCATCCACTCAGAGCTGCCACATGTGACAGTGGGACCTGGAGAAGACACAAACCCTTCTGCAGCAGGAGCTGGTGGCCCAGCAGGACACCCAAGGAATGTTCAGAGTCTCTGGATTTTGGTTTCTTGGGTGACATGGCTTAATATGAGGTGTCCCTGCCCATGGCAGGGGGGCTGCAACTTGATGGTCTTAAGGTCCTTCCCAACCCTAACTATTCTACGATTTTTGGGTGGTGTGTGGGCAATGCCAGGCACTTAAATTCATGTGTGTTGATCTGGAGCTGAATCCCACTGACTGTATTGCTGTCTTTTCAGAGCTACTTGACAACATACAACCAGCTGGTGCAGTTGCTGTATAAGACAGACCTCAGAATTTCCTCCAGTTACTCATATTATTGCACCAATAATTCTGCTGACATAATAAGCAGCTGCAATGCCAGTTAGTCAGTTTAGGTTATGGGAATTTCCACTGAATTTTTATAAAAGGATATTTTAGCTGATTATTTAAATGGCCAAATTACTTAAAAAGTGTCTACAGATCCATATAATAGTCTCAATCATCTGATGCTTACTCATGCAGCACATCTCCCGACAACATCAGTGAGGTTTCTGATGTAAAACCTGAGTGAAGAAGGTGTTTCATACCCTCAAGTTGTCTGTGTGAGCCAGAGAAAGGGGGTTGGAGATGCATTCCTATAGTTTGACTAAGATCAGCTGTTTCACATTGATAACAAAATAGCTGTAGACTACCCATGAGCCAGAATTTTAGTCAGGTGTTTGAAGGTTCAGAATTTGAAAGCCCATCACTATTTGCACATTTATTTTGCTAACTGGCTGTAAATTACCATGTTGGATTTTAGAAAATGACAATACCTAGAAAGAGGTATTACTTCCAAGTATTCCAACACCTGTAGGAAACACAGGAACTAATGCTAGTTATCTAAACTGTTTAGGAGATATATATAATGGAAAGCAATAAATGTAGCTAGGGAGTACGGGGAGAAAAAAAAAAAACAAATGTGTGTCCCTGAGATACAAGATATACAAGGATATTAAAGAGAAAAAAAGCTATCTGTGAACATACCAATAATGGGTGCAGGATCACTGAAAGAGAGAGTTTAACACACTGAAGCTGTGAAATGACAAACACATAGTATCGGGACTTTTTCTTCTTGAGGTGAGTTGGTGTAGTATTGCAGCAGCACTAATGAAG
Organism: Bolborhynchus lineola; assembly: GCA_025448015.1. Lineage (NCBI taxonomy): Eukaryota > Metazoa > Chordata > Aves > Psittaciformes > Psittacidae > Bolborhynchus > Bolborhynchus lineola. Next base: position 59,148 of record JAOEHX010048527.1, on the reverse strand, counting down.
AATTTTGATGGCTTTTGCAATATCTGAAGTACAGGAAATAGAGTTGGATATGGCACTGTTGAAAATGTCTGAATTTGGTCATTGAAAGTAAACTATCACCTAATAGTCTAGTGATCATAGCAATTTCCTAAGAGATCTTTTACTCAATTATCCTCTTTTTTTCCAATTTAGGCTGGAAGTAGAAGTAAGGCTGGACCTGGCAGACTTCTGTGACATGCTGTCATTCTCTTCCCTCCTGACAGAAAAGTTAAAAACAAGAGGGGAAAACAAGGTACGATGAACTGTAGAAGTACAGATATTTTCTGTATTTCAGTCACTGAAGTGACTGTGTTGGTATGGTGGACCTGGCATTGTTCGTGTTTTGAATGTGGTGTATAGAAGCCTTGTAGAGGCATCTGGCTTTGAAAAATCAAACTAATCAATACAGTCAGAGAAATAATGTTTTAAGCTTTACAAGTGCAATTACTTTAAAGATAGTAAATATTGTGGCCAGACTCAACAAACTATACCTGAAATAGTGGATTAGGTCTTCCACTATTGTCCAGGTATTGTCCAGGTATTGTAATACCTGGACTTACAAATGCATTTATTTCAGCAGGAAAAAAAAGCCTTTTTTGGTATTGATAAAGAGTTGAAGAAGCACTGAGACTAACTGAATCCTTTAGATCATAGGTCATGTCAGAAAAAGCAATGCAGAATTCATACATCCTGGGTGTAATCATCATTTGCAATTTTATGCAAATGAAATGTTAAAGTGAATGCAATTATATAAATGTTGTGTTGTCTTCCTTGCCATTTGGATCTCAGCATATTCATACCATTTTTTTGAGACTGGTCAGTATATTATAAACAGGTCCAAAATCTTTGCAGCGTATGCCTTAAAATTTATTTTCTGGATTTATGGCCTGACATCTACATTCCTGCAATTAGACTGATTAGCTGAATAATATTTTAGCCTAGCCATTTGTAAGGAATTTAGAATTTGTCCCCTTTACACAAGGGTGTTCCAATCTGGGATCGGTAGCTCCAGTTGAGACTCACAGTAGATCATACAATGGCATAACATCTGTCAGCTCTTTCATAATATTGCTTTTAATGCAATCTGCCTTTCTTTTGACCTTTTTCACACAGTAGGCCCAAGCGAGGATGGAGGAGGATTTTTCACATTGCCATAGTGCAGTGATTTAAGTTGGATGTCTTGTCTTTCCAAGCTCTGTTTCTGCTCTGCTGCATCAGACAGCCCCCAGCATCCATCACCCCTGAGCAGAAGCCAAACAGTGGATCAGATCCTAAAGACTTCTGTCTCCCAAGAAGGAGCAAGAGGACCAAGCTCTGTACTTGGATGGCTGGGGCAGAGGGGTATTCATTTAATCTTTGTTCCAGGATGAGGTTATTGCAAACACAGTTTGTAATTTAAGGGTTGTCTGAATGAAAAAGGTGTACAAGAGGGAGGGTTGATAACCTAGAACCCACTTATTTAAGTGTTTTCTTTTCTTTCCATGGTCACAGGAGGAACTGTCTAAAGCATAAGATTAATCATTATTGTTTGACTATTCTGATGGCTTCACTGTGCCATCAAGAAAATAATATAATAATAATATAATAGGATAGAATAGAACAGAAATTTTTTATGTCAAAATCTTTTTAGAGGATACCTAATGGTCTTTCTGATCAATTGTACGTTTGTAGTTTTGCCTTTAGATTTGCATTCATCTTGGATATATGTCCATAGTTTCCTGGATCATGCTTATACCTTAGAGGGACCGCTTGCATTTCACGATCTGGTGACTCTAAATACAAATCTAAATGAAAACAGGAAAATCTAAAGCATGCTTTCAGTATCTGCAGTATTATCAAAGTGTTTGCTGTACTTGACCTTTGAGCCCAAAATATTTTTTAGTATGGAAAACGTTCTAGCTTTTTTAACATGGAAGGGATTAAGTAACTGGGATTAAATAATCAGCCCTTCATGTGCAGGGTATGCTGCAAACAGAGAAAGAAAAGAAACATTTGCAGATTTGTAACATTCAGACATGTCTTTATTAAAACAAACTAGTACGTAGCCAGAAGCCTCACTTCTGGCAAGACATCTAAATGTAGCCATACAAATAAGCCAGTCTCTGAAGTTGAAGCGATAGTCAACCCCGCTGAAGCAGAAGAATCTATCTTTTCTCTTGGCTCATTGACAGAGATGCAGTCATCTCCAAAGCCCAGAATTATCCACTGCTGTTACTCTTGCTTCCTTTCACTGAGAATGCAGACGACCTTCAATTTGCCCCATCTTTGACAGCTTCACTTGCCTTCAATTACCAAAATTGCATCCATTCTTCCGGCAAAATCTGGATCACTGGGATCTCCCCACTCATCTGCTGCTTTCCAAAGCCTGTGATGCAGCCCTGGTTCCTGCTGTGCACGGGGTTACGTCCCTGAAGTGTCCTATAATTAGAACTGACCACACAGATGTGCTTCAAGAGGCTATGCAGCTGAAATACAGAAAATACTCATAAAAATAAAAGAAGTTGGTTTCAACTCGCATCATTGCTGCTTTCTGTTGGCAGCTTTCCTCCATGGTATTGCACATCACTCTGCTTCCATTCATTTGAGCAGAGGTAAATAATACCTTTTCCATTATTAAAGCCTTGGGAACAGAAGATGAAACCCTGCCTTTGCTAAAGCCAATGGCAGAAGTCCCATGAACTTCAGTTCCTTGAGTATCAGGCCAAAAGGGATCATTAGGTCGTCCTGTATGTCATTGATATTGATATTGTGTTGGACTACTGCCTATCCTCCAGATGGAGTCCAAGCTGTGAATCCAAAAGGACAGAAAAACCACCTATCCTTGATGGTGACACGATCCCATGGTTACCACCTCACTAAAAAAAATCTGATCTCTTTATCCTATTAAACTTGCCCAGTTTAACATTCCAGGCACTGATTTTTTTATATCATTCCTTCTCAGTTTGAAGAGACTTACCCTACCAAATGTATTTTCTCCAGAACGATGCTGATGGACTGCAATTTAATTATTTAGTATTTTTAAAATTCTAACGTCTTTACCCCAATTAACAACTGAAATTTCTGGCACTCTGTCAAACAAGAAACAAGGAATTATCTTGTTTCTGTGTCTTTTGCCTGCACTGTCCTATTTGCTGAAGATGTGTACAAAGGACTCTGTGAGATGAAGCGTTTCAATATCTATCTCACCAGCTCCACCTACAGCATTACCTTCCTACACTCATGCTGCCGCAACCCCATCCATACATATTGTGCGTGGCACTGAGTTTTCACTGTGAGCTGCTTGTCTGAGGCCTTAAATCCTCTTCTGAACATATCTCTCTTAATACAGACACAGTTTGAGTACATTGTTCCCAGATGTATAAGAATGCCTTGGGCTACATTAAAGTAAGTTTTGGTGTGGTTAATAAAATAGTTCAGATCAGTGTGTATGATAGCCCAGTCCTCATCATTGCTCATCCTCGTCCTCTGCAGACCAGGAGTGTTACAGATCTCTTACAGATCATAGAAAGCATTCCATGGAAAGACTAATTAGAAATACTCACATTTGGTAGTAATCCCCAAGGATAATTCTGAAATGCTTCATTTCGCTTGATCTCAATGCTGTTTAAATATTCTTTATTGGCATTTTCTGCTGCTTAACCATATTCAGAAAGCCAGGTGAGTGTCCTTTCAGAAGTATCTAAGGTGGCAATCACATAGCTACATTTATCAACTTAATTTAGAGTCTCATGGAAAAACGGAGCATGTGGGGCCATGCTCTTTGTAGCGAAGACTCCTGTGAAGCTGATGAAGTTAAGGCTGTAGCAGTAAATGGAAAAGACAAAGAATTTGCCAGAAGCAGGATACTAAATACATAAAACCTGCAGTGAAATACTGTTTGGAGTCTGAGCCATCAGAGTTCAAGGCAAGCTCTATATATTTACTTAGTGGTCTCGGTAAATACAGCTCCGAAGCCAGGCAGTGATGTCAGACATTTTATACTAACCATCAGAGCCTTGGTACCTAATCATCATGGCCAGGGTAAGGAGAAATAATGGTATTAATAAAGACACCTTATACAGCAAATTAACAATTTTTAAAGGCTTGTTTCCTGATACAAATAGGCCATTATTAGTAGTAGTATTATTTCATAACACCGCTTTTTGTTTGACAGTTCTACTGCAGCATGCTATTGCACAATACTTCACACTTCCATAGCACATTCCACCTGAGAATCTGACCCTTTTCCAAGAATAATGAGTTGAGCTCCATGAAACTGTGCTGAAGCAGACCTTGTGTTAGTCCCAACCTCAAAATGATGAAATGGAATGACAGCAAGGATAAGGAATGCCCAAGGTCACTAAGAAAGTCCATGGCAGAACTGATTTTGCAACTAAATTTGCTATTTCCTTGCCTTAGGCTTTCACTGCAAGACTGTTCCTCTCCAGAGCATAACACTGAAAAGAAAAATAAAGAGGCCTTTTCTTAAGAAATAATTTCTATAATTTGCATTGAGATGCCCCTAGGATCTTAGCACACTGATGTACTAGAGAATGCATAGGTAGCATGCAGTAAAAGCAGAGTTTGCAAAGTCAGGCTCTCAATAATTGGGAGGTGCTAGAATGGAGGTTGATGATGCAACTTGATCTATTTGTATTATGGTATTTTCCTGAAGATCGTTCCCTCTCTGTACCAAATAAGCGGAAATAACTGCAGAAAAATTATATGCAATCATATCATTAAAGAGAGTTTCAGGGTCATGTAGCTGGTATCGCTGTTGTCAGTGAGACTGCTGCTTTGCTAGCTCCGGAAGTTATAAAATGTACAGCAAATGAGACAGGGGACTGCAGGCAATTGAATGCTGCCCTGGAGAAACTGATGCTACCCCTGCCTCTGTCATTTTTAATTTTCTTGTGGCCCAGAGGGAGACATCTGGGTCTAAATTAGAAAAGGGCTGAACATTCACAGCTGCACATAAAATTGCTAGCTATGATTTGAAAACACGGAAAAAATCAGGCTCTGAGCTTCTAAAATTGGGCACCCAAATTTAGACAATACTTGGTAAGTCTGGGTTTAACATCCATTCTTGAGGTCTCTCTGTCTCAGGTCCCTAGCCATAAAATTGAGGGAAGAGTAACCTCAAAACAGAGCTGTAGGGATACATCAATTAATGTTGGTAAACAGTGATAATATTGCAAATAGATCATCATAGTAAATCTCATGAGGAGATCAATAATTCAATGGAACAGTGAATAGTTGTGTTAATAATGTGCAAGTAAGGCTTGAGCTTACATTAAGTAGAATATTTGAGTAGTTTGCCCCTCAGTGAGGTCTGTCCATCCTACAGACAAAATCCACCATCCTACAGTCAGGAGTGGTGTGGGAAAAGGATGTGTCCGTGTCATTAGGTATGGTGTTACTAACTGTACTCATAAGTGAGCTAAATTCAGGTTACTCTCCTAATTTTGGCACTCCCTAACTTTTGGGAGTTAGGGAGTTTAAAGACTGAATACCTCTTTAAAAACATAAAATTTTTTTTATTACATGACTCTGCATACTAAATTCTATATATATGAATCTTTTAGTATAATTTAGTTGTAATTGCAAATAGCAACTCCCATTAAATTGTGATTTATGTGACAAGTACAGGGAATTATGCATACAGAAGGTAAGCCAGATTGCTCTTGCAAGCAGACTGTAATATCACATGAAGATAATAATCAATAGTTCCCCTTTGTTTTAAATATGTACTTTTTGTGCTGCCTGCCTTTGCTCAGGCTTATTTCCTATGAAAATCACATGCTTCTGGGGTCCCTGAGAAACTGGTATATTTTCCATATGGAAAAATCTTTGGTCTCATGGTGGGAGCTTGTGAGACTCCCACCATGAGTCTGACCATTGCCTTCAATTACATAAGAGCTGTCTTCACAATGTTACAGAGCAAATTCCATGAGGCCCTTGACATCCCACCAGTGGGATATGGCAGGCTGCACCCCAGAAGTGCTGTACCAGGCAAAACCAGGACGTGCTGATTTTTGCTAACCGATGCATGCATAGTGTGTTTCAAAATACATGTTGGAGGGATACTAACAACTGCTAGCTACTGCTCTGCTGCTGCTCCTCCACCCCAGGAAAAATGCTGGTAAGGTTTTGCCACCACAAGCTTAATTTTGCCTTTCTCATGAGCCCTCTGCATCACAAGATGGAGTTCTCTGTCAGTTTCGGGATGCAGAAACCCTATCCCACTGTCAGAAAGCACCAGTATCATGAGGCTGGAATTTTTTTCACTGAGAGCAGTCAACCTACCTACCTACTATATTGCCCTTCAGCTGCTGCTGGAAAACCAGGCTATGTGGATCTGTAGCCAGGAGAGCCTGGCCGGCTAATATATCAGTGGGATGATGTTGCTTGATGAAGCACTGCATTTTGGGTTTATCTTCTCTCAAGATGGTAAAGTAATCCAAGCACCAGTCAATTCTTTTGACGCCACCAGTCTGCTCTCTTCAATGGCTTCCAGGTATCAGCAGGCACTACTTCAGCCTGAGGACAGACCTGGCAGACTGACTTCCACATCACTAAGAAATTATACTGGTATTTTTACTGATATATCTCTACTCAAATGAGAACAGGAGTTTTTTCTTTAAAAAATCGGGGTTTTATCCATATGCAAAATCACACAATGACAAAAACTAGAGCCCTGTTATCTATTCCAACACCAAAACAGATACTTAATATAACTTAATTCTGATGTTAACTTGTAATGAAATAATCTGGTTAATATTATTTCTGGTCTAACTTCATATGGCAGATTTTAATAGTTTGGGGTTAGTTCTTTATTTTTTTTTTACAGTATGAGTTTTAATTCTGGGAGGAAGGACTTCTAGCTTTAGGGAACTTTTAAGACAGTTAGCCAGTGTAGAAGGTGTATTTGGAAGCTTTCCCTTTGTTCAATTAAGACAGCTGGGAGCCATCCAGATTCAATGCAATACTTTCTTTAACCAGCTCCCATCAAATCTATTATTCATTTTTTTTTAGCCTAGCTAAAACTGAAGAGGATATTAAACTATGAAAAAAACATTCAGATCAAGGACTGACTTAATCTCTCAAAAAGCAAGAGAGCCTAGGTTAAAACTGTCACTACTAGGAGACCTCTATAATATTAAAGAGACACAATGAGAGCAAGCTAAAAATGGTATTTCAGGATTAACTCTACTTTTCTTTGTGTTTGCAGATTTGTTACAGAAGCAACTCCTACTTATGTTAGGTGACTAATCTCGTTGCAATGTAGTAACTTGCATAAGCAAGGCTTTAACTTAGCCTTTACTAACTGTTAGCCCTCTGAACTAAATTATAGTTTATTTTAATAAGTTTAAATATATGTAGTTCTTTAACCCCAGCCAGCAACTAAGCACCACGCAGCTGCTTACTCACTTCCCCCCTTCCCCCAGGAGATTCAGAAAATTGTAAAACCTGTGGGTTGAGGCAAGAATAATTTAATAATTTAAATAAAGTAAAAGATAATAATAACAACAATAATAATATATGGGGGAAAAGAGAGAGGAATAAAACCCTAGAAGGACAAGCAATGCACTGTACAATTGCTCACCACCAGCTGACTGATGCTCATCCCGTCCCCAAGCAGAGAGCAGTCTGCCCCCCAGCCAACTCCTCCCCACCCAGTTGATGTCCCTTTGGCTATCCAGGTCAGCTGTCCTCCCTCGTGGTTTCTTGTGTCCCTCATCACTGGCATGGGACACTATGAAAACTTCTTGACTTAAGGCAAGCTCTACTTAGCAACAACTAAAACATAGGTGTGTCATCAGTGTTGTCCTCAGACTAAAGCCAAGTCACAACACTATACCAGCTGATAGGAAGAAATTAACTCTATCCCAGTGAAAATCAGGTCTATATATATATACTTAACAAGTGCACCAATTTATATTTTTGATAATTGGTCATACCAATGACAGAATGACTTGGATCTTAGAGACAGAATTCAGGAAGGACAATTATGTAAATCATGCCAAACAAACATTGCTTTGCATGCTCTGAGCACTGCCATCACAAGTGAGCCAGAAAGCAAGCACAGAATCATAGTATCATAGAATAGTTAGGATTGGAAAGGGCCTTAAGATCATCTAGTTCCAACCCCCCTGCATGGGCAGGGACATCTCACACTAAACCATGCCTCCCAAGGCTCTCTCCAACCTGGCTGTGAATACTGCCAGGGATGGAGCATTCACAACTTCCCTGGCATATAAAATCAATATAATATTTAACTCTGTTGCTTGGCCTTACAGATTCTTAATTAAAAAAAAAAAATAGAAAAAAGCTCCAATAAAAACATTAGCCTCTCCCATGTGTTCACAGACTGAGTTGAATTAAAGGTTTCGAGTGCTGAACTGTTTCATAGTTGTTTTTTTGATAGAATTAGTATTATGTCTAGCTGTGATTTCAAAACCTGTAGCAAGAATGCTGGCTAGCTGGTGATCAAATACCACTTTGTTTTTTTATGGAAACATGACAGGGTAATTTGGAATGAAATATGTACCTTTTTTGTCATCTGTTAGTATACAAAATAAATGATTTGTCAGAAGGTAGAGTAACATTTATTAAAGTTCACATCTTCCCAGTAAAAGCATTGCTTTTTTAAACTGAAGAACTAAATACAAGTATATTTGGCAGCAATCAAATGCTTTTTGAAGTCACAAAATGTACTGAGTTGTAGAGAGAAATATTAAATGAAATGAAGACTATTTTCAGTTACGAAAGATTCTGCATCAGCTATTTGTTACAAGAGTGTTGGAGCAGTGTATGTTATGAGGACCTATGTCTGCCACTTCAATGCAAGTTCTGAAATCGAGGGAGAGAAATCTAAATGTATTCAGGATGCTTTCTGAGATTCAAATTCTAAAACTCTTATTCACATCAAAGAATAGCTTAGCTCCTTTTTCCTATAGTCAGTGATCACCTTCCGTAATGAGGGACTTTTCAGTAGATATACACAGTCACCTGCAAATTTCCTACCCGTTGCTTCTCTGGTGCTTACATATAAGCAGATCAAATTCTATTCTTCAAGGAAAGATTTTCCCCATGTTCATATGACCTTAGAAAACGCACCAAGGCCTACTGTGTGGGTACATCTTAATATATTTCTATGTGTTATGCCTTCCTGGTTTGTACTGTGATTTCTAAAATATCCATCATATTACTTGTGCTTGTTTGCACACTTGTGCACGTTTGCACACTTGTGCACATGCACACAAGCACACAGAGTCTCTCATTAAATTTTCTTCTGACAACCTCACCAGCTGAAAGAGCTGCAACTGCATCAAAATGTTACTGAACTGGGCACAACAGTGCCTTTTCTAAATGTTGAGTTTCTTTTCCTAAGATAAAATAACTCTAATTTACACTGGATGAACATCTTAGTATTGTATTTCTAGTAAAATCTGACATATTGAAGTTAATTTGCATAGGAAATGGAATGGCAATATTAAGATAAAACCCTTCTACCTGTGCTATACAGGTGCATGGACAGGGTGAGGACTAACCTGTGAGGTGCCTCAATGTAAGAGGGAAGTTCCTAAAACCAATATGGAGACGGCTGAATAAATCACGGTAACATCCTCTCTTCTAGTATTACTGGGTCATGTAAGTAACAGGAGATAAAAGGACATGGCACAAATAGGTCAGAAACCCTCCTGATAGTCTTTGCCAAGGAAGCAGCCACTGCTGAAGGAGCAGATGTCCAATTCCTCCTCCGTCTGCATCTGCAAATCAGAAGGAATTTCCTTTCCCTTCTCTTTCCCCATCTCTCACTCTCAGTTTCAAGGAAGAAAATTAACGTCCATTTACTCAGGATTTGTAGAGAGCTCTAATTTTGCTCTCTCTAAAATCTCTTTTCCTTTTAAAAGAGGACTGCAAAAATAAAAAGGATGATCTGACATATTTCCTGCAGCCCAGCAGGTCTCAGGTTTTGTGACCTTTGGTACTGCCTGAAGCCTGTATTATTGCTGGAGACCAGGTGCTCATCCTGCACTTCAGCAGGCTCTGAAATTGCCTAAAAGCTGTAAGGAATTGTTGACAGTCTTGAAATCCCTGGCACAAACATATGAAGACACTGGAGAGGTTCCAGTATGTTATGTGCTTTACTGAGGTAATACTTGTCCAGTGTCCCATCCCTTCATCAAGGATAACAGTGTTAAAAGGGAAGCAAAGGCCACAGTGTTAAAATTAAATTGGTGAAGCTGGGGCTAAGATTCATCTTAGATTACTTTAGGTGCCTACACCATGGATACTTGTGTGTGAGTTCATTATCTGGCTTTCCTTTATTGCCAAAGAACAGAAATATGCACAATTCATTTGATCTTTATGAAGACATCTATTTTATGATAAGATATATTGTGCCTCAGAATTGCTATTTCTCAGCTAGAAAGCAGAGAAATAGCTCAGATAGATGTTCACATTTCAACAAATGAATCACATTCCTAGAGCTAGATCTCCATCTCTTTAAAACTGTGGCACTGCCAGGGCAATGCCACAGTTTTAACGATGTTGGAAGTGCAAATGAGGAGTAAAACTAAAAGAAACTTCTTAGAAGGTTATGGAACGTAGAAACAGCCAAAGACAAAGACATCACCCTTCTGAGTGAGAACTGGAAAGCTGTTTCTGCAATGATCTCACGTTGCCCAGTTACAGGTGTCTGGATTCTTTCCATTTTTACCCATGTTTTATTTTGGTTTGTTTTCCCCAGTGATTATTTTTCTAAGAAAATTTCACACTGTTTACTCTTTTCAAGACAATACTTAGATGTTAGGTAGCGTAAAAAGTAGCAGGAAATTACTCCTTGTTTAGGCAACCTCCTCTCGAGAAACTAACCCCAAAGTATCCTCAACTGATTTCAAGCTGAGTATGACACAACTCATCATTTTTTCATAATTAAATGATAAGTAGCAGGCTTTTCACGTGTCTCTGAAGTGGCTGCTTGAAGCAGGTTCACTGCAGGTTTTGTTACTGTTTCAGGAACATCCAAATGCACTCTGAAATATTATATAATTCTTTATTTGCTATATATGTTACATGGAGAAGAAATGCTTAGTTAACCTGGCTTAAAAATAAAACCAACCCAAACTAGAAGCTTCTTGTTGCTGTGGATTGAGCATGAGCCAGAACCAAGTTTATGGACTCGCTGCTTAGCAATTACAAAGAATCCATCTCATCCTATTGTTCAAAATCAGCACACTTCAGTGCAAAACGTAAAGAAGGCTCAGTGAGTTTCAGAGAGAGTCTTTGCTTGATTATAGCTTTGTGTGTCAGGGTTGACAGCAAATGTTATAATTAAACCTGGCTTCCAGACCTGTGAACAGAGAAATTTATGGAAGTTTCAATGCAAATAGAAAAAAAAATACTGCATCTGAGTTCTTCAGATACCTGCATTTGTGTGGGATTTTACATCGTAGAGAGAATATGCTGGATTTTCATGAAGACTCTCGTCTTCCTTAACCCCACTCTGTCCCAGAAGAATCGTATGATTCTTACAGAGCCTTTGTACAAGGTCTCAACATTTGTTGTAATTCAGACCACTGCTTGTGAATGAAGCCTGTAAGATCCAGGTTCTTTTACATCTGCATAAAACACATACAGAAAATTAGTCAAATTTTAACATTTTATATCCTGTACTTTTATATACCATCCTCTTCAATTTCATGCTTTTGTAAAGAATCTATATGAAAACTTTCTACAGGAATACTGGGCCACAGCATGGCTGAACTGTAAATCAAGGCAATCAGACATTAATACTCAAAGATAACTAGTGTAGAGAATAGTAAGTGTGCAAGGGATGCATGGACAAAGCTTCCTGCATCTGATTTATTTGGGTAAAGAGGTGTTTTCTTCCTTCAGGATTTTTTAAGGCAGTTCAATAACATTTCAAGGATGTCTAAGTGCAGTGAAGAACAAACACACTAAAAACCACAGCATGCAGGGGCATTCCTGCATTGTCTTGTATCATCCAGTCTAAGTGCTATGGTAATCTCTACCAGTTTGAATTAACTCTACAAACTACTTCAGCATTTTACATAAAGGCGTATCACACAATTTAGGCCTAGCTTCATCAATACAGCTGAGCTATGGTCTACATGATGCATTGCAGTGACCACTAAAACTCCCTTTGGTGCCTGATGTAGGCTTGAAAAAGAATGACAAAAGGCTGCAGTGTCCCCATTACTGTCAATCATGGTTGGTATCAGCCATCTTTCTTACTGAAGGGCTGGAAAGGAACAGTATGACATCCATATATTTTTTTTATGCTACTAGAAATAGTTGTGGGGTGATCCAAATAGGTTTCCAGATCCTTTATTGGGCAAGAAAGGCATGAAAGTGCAGCAGCAGACTGGAAATCCAGTCCCAGTATTCCACTCAGTTCTTTGTTTGCCAGTGCAAATTGTCAACAACTACTTTTAATCTTCAAAAATGAGTGGTTTAAATTAATAATGATGTTGACAAGATCCAATCTAAATGAGTTATTCCACTTCATTACATCTATTCTGAAGTCATTATTGGAGATGAGAATGATTATCAAGCATTCTGGATATCAAAACTTCATAATGGATTTAATGAACTCCTCAGTGTCAGCCTTGAGAGAGAAAGAGCAGTTCATCCCTATTGAAAAATTAATTTATTTAATGATGATACTACTATTAATATACATAAAATGAACACATTCCAAGTTTAAAGGAATGGCATACACATTCTATCTTTTTCATGAGCAGTTATCAGATAGCTTTATAATTCCAGGGAAATTCAGTGAAAGTAAAAAGCAATGTCTAATCCTGCATGTTGTACAGAAAAGGCTGTTTATTCCTATGAAAACTGACTAAAGAGACATAAATGCATATCATTAATTATTGGGAAGAGATATAAACATGTTAGCATTATGCAATGGGCTAGCCTCCCTTTACAGTAGTCCCACTCAAACTCATCAAGATGAAACACCCACAAATACTGAGTGTTCTGCTGTGATCTGCCAAGTCTGACACTGTAAATGCAAAAAAGATCCAAAAGCATAAACTTTCATATTCTCCACTAAGTACAGCAGTAAGTCTTACTAACTGTAATTTACACAGATGAAAGCCACATACATATGTGTCCATGTGCTTATTAATTCTATCTGTACACCAAAATATAAATGGAGTATATTTTTTTTATATATGTAAATATACATGTACAAAATATATGCGTGTGTATATATATATTTATTTATTTTTCTACTCAGCTACTTCCTCCTGCCATTTTTAAACTTACTGGCTAGATATTTACTAGCAGGATTGTTTCACACTGAACAAAGGTAGCCCTTTATTGGTTTTGCTCCTTAGGTCTCTAGCACTGCAAACAGCTTATTAGAGAAGGGGTCCAGCAGCTCCAGCAATGTGGTAAGCGCTTCCTCAACATAAAGAAAAGGCAATCCCTGGGTGTAATAAAATGCATCTTCCACACAGTGAAGCTGGGAGGTTAAATGGACATTTCTGAAGTATCTGGAGTTCTTTGAATGGAAGACACTGTAGAAATGAAGGCTAAGGCAAAGTACACTGTGAAGCAAAAATGTCAACAATCAATGCTAGTCAATAATGGACATAATTTTTCTATTAGCAAGACACAGAAATTAAATTCATGCTAGATTTGGAACAGTTATTGTTTTAGCCTGAAGTCTTCCATCTAAGCACTTCATATATATGCACTCTGGGATATAAATAAGTAGCCCAGTAGACATGGTCAGATAGTCAATCGCTGTCTAGTGTCTTGGTCTTGATCCATGCTTGCTTCTAGAGGTTGTTCCTCTCTTTCAAGCATAAGAATGTGCTTATTATAAGAATGAATCTCTTTAGCCCTCTCCTCTTACTACACTTCATTTAAGACAGCCTCACTCTGGGAATACCTGATTATCAAGCCTCTTCCCTTACCACAGTTCCTTCTGGAGATCATTTTTGCCAATCTACCTACAGCATTTCTTGATGAAACCATGCATGCTATGTATGGAAGTGTGCATGCTTTAAAGCATCACATTTTCTAGTTTTAGCCTTGAATTTTCCACTTTACCCCAAATATAGCAAATTATTAGCTCCCACATATGTAATTTCTAATTGACGCATGGTCAATAACTTGCTGTCAATCTTTTGATCTTAAAAAAACACTTTCCAGATGTGCAAGTTGATCTGCATCACTTCCAAAAAGAGAGCTGGCACCCAGCACTTCTAGAAAACAGGCTGTTTCATCAGATAGCTAAACAAATACTGAAAAGTCGCAATAATGTTGAGCTCTTCCTTCTCACAGGCTGAATTCAATGTGGCATCAGGAAAAGTTTTGCTCTTTTTCTGAGCACAAAATAATTAACCAGTAATTGTTTTCCTTTTAGACCCAGTATTCTACAGCAGCAGGATAAACACACTTTGGCTTAGTTAAGGATGATGCTTGAACACCCCTTATTGTATTTTTTATATGTCCTTATTTTTTGAGCAGACAATTTTGTGCTTACCCAACTGCACAAAACTTATAGATTCATAGAATAGTTAGGGTTGGAAAGAACCTTAAGATCATCTAGTTCCAACCCAACTGCCATGGACAAAGGCACCTCATCCTAAACCATGCTACCCAAGACTTCATCCAGCCTGGCCTTGAAGACTGCCAGGGATGGAGCATTCACAACTTCCCTGGGCAACCCATTCCAGTGCCTCACCACCCTCACAGTAAAGAATTT
>JAOEHX010048526.1:24464-34704 GCA_025448015.1 Bolborhynchus lineola | reverse complement strand
GGGAGAAGCTGCTTGTCGCGGATTGACGGCTTTGCGTACAGACGGACAGCTCGCCGTTTGCGTTCCGCGGGCGTGCCTGCCGAGAGGGAGATCCAAGTGGTCCTTCCCTGGGAAGGAGGATCTGCATATTGTTCCTGGAAACGGAGCTTGAAAAGAAGACCTGAGTATGTCATGTATGCGCAGGAACTAGTAAAAAAAAAAACAAATCAACCCCAAACCAACCAAATAAACAAAACCCCACAAACAAACCAACACAATGGAAGGACATGAAGAATATCTGAATTCTTACACCTGGATGTTATGAGATTAAAGGGCATGCTTTTCACAGTTTATGGATTTTGCGTGTTTGTGTAGTGTTAGCAGGTTGTCCCAGTGTCTGATGATACCCACCTCTGGGAGCTACTCTAGACAGTGGGAGGTGCTGTTCAGGCTCAGAGTACCATAGATGAACTGGAAATATAGCCCTAATGAAGGGAAAAATAACAGGGCAAGTGCAAGGCGTCCACTGAGGCAGGAATAACCAGCTCTATAAATGCAGACAGGGCAGGACTTGGCCCATTCAGTTGCTGTTCCATAGACCAGGGAGTAAAGGGGGTGTGAGAGGTACGATTTATCTAAATTCATCCTATTATGTGGTTAAAAAAGGGAAGATACCATACTGGCATGTGTAAATGGATGTATAGCTTGTGGGACATGGGGAGCAGCATTTCCATTGTGCTCTCTCTAGTAAGGCCTTGCAAGGAATGCTGTGTCCAGGTTTAATGCCTCAAGGCCTGAGTGCCGACAGGCCCCAGCTGCCCTGACCAGCCTCGGCTGTGGCCTCCACCAATGGGCCCTCTGCTTCAGGCTTGTCTCTTCAGCAGACCTCTGCTATATGTTTTGCACTTGTCTCCAGTCCTGTGTCAGATCCTGCTTCTCTTAAGGCAGAAGAGTTTGACTAGTCTCCTTGCTTTGGGAATGGGCAGGGGCACCCTGTTGGCAGCACCCACTGGTGGATGTGGTGGGATTGTGGCTGGCTGCTCAGCCTACCCTGGACTCGACTCTGAGCCTGCGCTGCTGCTCCTGCCAGCATGAAAGCAGAGATGAAGGGTGAGGCTCTGGGAAGGCTGAGCAAGTGGAGCTTGTTCAGGCATGTTCTTAGCAGGTATAGAATACTGCAGCAGTTTTCTCTGCCTGGAGGTGAGAGAGAAAAACACAATGAGGTGGAAGTGGGGTGATTAAGGCTGTGGTTAAATATTGGGGGAAGCTGGTGGTAGGGCTAATGTCTTTCAACCTGGATTTGTGATGCTACACATCTGTTGCTGTGGGTAGTTACAGTTCTCAGGTTATTTCTGGTCTTAAATTTAGTTAAAAGTTCTGCGTGACATGAAGGCCCAAATAGTCTAAATATTATTTGTTGAACATAACTGTGCTCTACTGACGGTTACTTTCTCTTTGGCAATACAGCTGTAGAAAGTAATTAGACTTGACATACACAGATGGAAATGTTTGAACCTATTTAACTAAGAAGGGCTGCTGCATTGTACTTACAGTTTATCTGGTAGAGCCAGGAGTTAGACAGGAGATTGACTTGCAAGAGCAGCCTCTGTTCTTTCCCAGATTTTGAAATAATTTGGGTATGATTTTGAACTTTATCACTCCCACTTGGTTCTGTAATAGATTGAACTGGGATAATTAATCCAAATAATATTTCAGTTTTTAATCATTATCTGAGGTCAGATTTCTACTTATGAGGTTTGGGTTTTTTCACAAATGTATAAAAAAAGAATTCTTTCAAACTTTTTTACATTAATGGCTTTGTCATTCAGACCTGAAAACCATTTTGTTTCCAGGAAAGAACTGTTCATGATACAAGTGGAGGTTTCTGTGTTAGTCCTGGGGACACTGAGGGTAGTAAGATTTTCACATGCATAGTGTCAGAAAAAGAAATGATGTAGAACTCAAAGCAACTTCTCTTCCTGTATGTGACTTGAAGGCTGAGCATAGTTTGATGGTATCAGTCAGCTTTTATAGTCTTTTGTGCTCGATATCTTTTTAATGGTAGAAAAAGGAGTAACTTTTCTTGATTACTTGTTGCTGGTAACAGAGCCAGACACCTGGGGAAAGGTGCTCTGATATTAGAGATCTTTGTTGAGTGTATTTGCTTTTAGTTGTTCTAAGGATGCTCCTCTCTACTTGAGTCAGGCTAATTTTGGTGTCCACAGGAAGGAAAGGGTGGAGAACAGCCACCATATTTCTTTTTTTTTCCTTTAAGGAAAGATAAGTAAAGTGCTGCTCATCTCTTAAAAGCAGTTTGCTTCCACCTGCCTTTCTTTGATGGTTGCTGAAAAGGTAAGGGCATTGTTTTAATCTGTTCTATATGATACTGCACAGGGGATGCATTTTTACTTACTGGGATGTTCGGTTTTTTTAAACTACAAAGATTCCATGGAAAGACCACAACCGGAACTTAAGTGTTTGTGTGGGGTTTGGGTTTTGTTTGGTTTTTGGTTTTTACTTTAAATGCTGACATGGGATGCTATTAAAATCACAAGATATAACTTTGATAAAACATTATCAAAGAACTTTTAGGTAATTTGCATGTGTGCATGCAAGGATGTGAAAATTAAACTGTTGCAGCCAGGTAGTGCAAAGTAACACTTGTCATTTTCTTAACCAAGAATAAATTTATGTTATTGGCCTCTACAGAACAGAAAATAGACACAAATTACAATAGGTTTTGTGATCATTTTTACTCTAACTACTGATGTATTACATCCATCTTCTGGGTTAATGGATGAAGTAGTCCAATTATCTGAAGTCAATGAAGGCCATGAATTTAGAGGATCGTCTTCTTTATACTTATTTAATTGTAATTATTTTGCTAATGCTTAAGGATCTGAACAGAGATCAGTAATGCAAAATCGCTTTGAGAAAAAGTTTGCTAAGTCAGGCATTTTTAAGTTCAAAAACTTAAAGAAAGTGCCCTTTGCAAACTTAATCTTGTCTAAGGCAGGCCTTTTGATTGATGTTCAGTTATATAGCTGCATACTATTTTAGCCTAATAGAAAAAAACATGGCCTTCTGAGGTTGCACTGTGTGTACATCTCTCCCTCTCTTAAGGTGTCACCACATTGTTTGTCTGGTCTCCTTTACAATGGCTTTGAGACTTTGCATGTTATTTTTAAAAAACTACTGATCCATCTTCAAGGTGCCTGATGCTGGTTTACTTTAAATACGTAACTTAAAATAATGTTTGAACAAAATATTTCATCTGAGCTTTGTGGGAGAAGTGTCATTGTATTTACTACAGAGATTGCTGCTGCTTTTGGTTTCATGTAGAAGATGCTTGGCTTTGAGGTTGGCTGACTGTGTAAAACAGCTAGCTAGCTGGGTTCAGTGGGTAGATGTGAAGGGAGGGCACCTGTCAGGGTTTTTAAGATTATTTTTTCCTGTCAAGGAAAATTATTGGAAATACCACTTGTAGCAGTTGACCAACTGGTTTTAATGATGGTGCTTGCGGTACCACTGATGGGCTGCAGTAGAATGCCCTTCTCAAGGAGCGTGCCCTGGCTAGGGCAGAAGCTGTATCTCTGGAGGGGAGTAGCTGTGTACAGGACAGAGTGGAAACAAGGAGAGGCTCCAGGCTGTTCCTTTCCTCACACCATTTAAATTTGTGCAAGCTTGAATAGCTGAAAAAATAATAATTAAAAAAAAATGTATCTCTAAGATTCTATATGCCCTCAGTACTTTTCATACAGTAAGATGTTATCTGAAACCCATTTCCCAAAATAGCCATGAAATGTGGAAAACTTTGTATTCTCCTATGAAGAACGGAGATAGTGCTTTTACAAAGCATTTGATGGAGATATAAGATCTGTGCTTACTTAACTGCAGAAGTTGCTCTTGGTAACTGTTTTACTGTGGCACGTTCTTAGTAGCTTTGCAAGACGTTCATATATTTTCTTTAAAATCATTAGAATGTTTTTATGAGATTCAGCTAATAATGACTATCATGAATTTGCTAGCTTGTATTGATGCTTCCACAGGGTGTTCTGTTGATGGTATAGATATGCTATCCTTTGGAAATCGTAGGAGTTTATAGAAAATATATCTCGCCCTGTAATGGGTGTTTTGGTGTCCTTTGTGCAGAGGTCGCTGAGTTTGTGCTGACTGCTCTTTTAGATTGTATTGACTTAAGTGGAGTTGAAGGCTCAAAAGATGCTTATCAATCCTGGGAGGTATTTTTGAGATAAAAGATGCAAGCAGGTAAAAGATGCAGGAGCCTTTGAAAATTACATATACTGTGTTAAAAATTTGCTCAAGCTTTTTAGCTTTCAACTGCATAATTTCCTGTTAAACTGCAGTTCGTAAGGAAATAAAATACGATTCTGCCTATCTCTGTCTCTTTTGTTTCCACAGGAAACCAATCTTTGGGGTTTTTTTTCTTTGTTAATGCTGCTTTCTGTGAAATACTTTGCTCTTTATAAATACAAATTGTCAGCTGCTTTTTTTTCTTTTTTTTTTTTTTCTTTTTTTTTGGTGGGAAATTAGGTAGCTTGATTGGGGAAAGCTCTCTGTAAGGTAATTCCCAGCACTGACAAAACCACATTGTCACTGTATATCTGAAGTTTTGGTGCGGGGTGGGGGTTTTCCTTTGGTTTTTTGTTTGTTTGGGTTTTTTTAACTTTAAACTTGCAGTATTTTAACATAATGAGCCAGGAATGCAGATAGTTGGTCAGATTCTCAGCTGAGGTCCATCAGTGAAGCATCAGTAACTACTTTGGGAAAGTTTTCCCCAGCTATCCTAGTCCCTAGACCTTCTGCCTACAGCTTGACTGCATGTCTGTAGTTCAGATTAAGTTTGAAACACCCAGTTTTTATGTGTAAATCTTTAATATTCAGTGTACCATATGCTCTTCTATGTCTTGTAATAGACACTAGACAGTAGTATTGAAACTGAAGATGGTGTGTAAGCTGAATTAAATTGGGTAAGCATTTTCTTGCTCTACTTTGCTATAAAATACATTAAAATTATTTTCTATTTTATTGTTTTATGAAAGTGAACATCACAGAATATATTCAAAATACAATTGTGATTCTGTTTTAATTTTATACTTATATATCTGTGCATCAGCATCATCAATTTGGAGCCAAAATTGTTAGTGCACTGAGCTGAAAATAATATGTATCTTAAGTCTTTAGTGTTTGTGTATATTAACAAAGATAAACATTACTGAGTATTAAACTATTTATTTAGACTTAACAGTCTGAGGTAACAGATAGGAGAGACCCTTAGAGGGTTTCTTTCTCTCTTTCCTCTTAAACTTGAGATGTTTTATCTTTTCAGTAAAATGGGATTAGAAAGGGGCGTTTTTTTTGTCTCAACCAGAATGGCTTTTCCAGTTATGGGACCTGTAAACCTGTGTTCAAAACTAATTTAAGCTTCTTTATTGGTGGCTTTATGTTTACTGAATAAAAAATGTGAAGGCTCATGTCTGAGTGTAAAGGGACAAATATGGTAAAAGTGTCAGAAGAACAGGACTGTCTCAAAGGCTCTTCTGTATCTGAATTAGTGCATAAAAAGGTCTGAGTACAGCAAAGTGTGGTCATCACATACTACCTAAAATGTCTTGAAGAGGTGAAAAGAGATTGTAGCTTCCCACCACAGGTCTGGAAATCTCAAATCTGCAAGACCAAATAAAAAAATCCTTCAATTCCTTTACACCATCTCCTGGTGAATTGTCCCTCCTTCTGGTGACAGTTAAAGCCCAATCCTGAGCCCTGCTGCAAGCTCTCCTCTGTTTTGGAACCACCCGCAGCCACAAAAGAAAAAAAAGAAAAGTATAAGAAGTTATTTTGTATGAAACAGACAAGCTGCTCTGGCCTTGTTAATTGTTCATATTCCCTGGGTAGCAGAAACAGATGACTTGTGTGAAGACAAACACAGCTGTTTTTCTCTTCAGTGGTATGATACAGTGAACTGTATCACCAAAAACGTAAGAGTGCGGACACTTATAAACAGGCTACTCTATAAAGTAGTATCCATTGTTCCAGGTGCTGTAGAACCATAGGACAGGAGTCAACAAAAGAAGAGGAGTTTGAGAGAAATGTCTTGTGAATTCAAGCTAAGCTCCCTTAAAGAATGGGAACGAGAAGCTGTTCTAGAGGTCCTGTACCGTGACCAAATGGTGAGAGAAACAGAGGAGAAAAGAATAAGGTATCTGCTGTTCCCTTATTCCTGGATTCCTGTTTGTTTGGTGTTGGGTTTTTTTGTTATGTTTGGTTGTTTTTTTGGTTTGTTTTCCCAAAAAGCACTCCTTTGCTGTCATTTCAAACTTATTTCTTTTTATGACTCGTTAGCTAATGCCTTTTTATTCTTTGGGAATACTAAGGGTTATCCAGAGCCCCTTACATTTACCATGATAGACACTATTCTTCAGTAAAGATGAGCGAATACTGTACAGTGGATAATCTACTTAGAGAATTTTACTTATAGCCTTCAGAATAAAACTAAAGGCAGCAACTGAACTTTCTATGAAGGCTAGCAATGAAATTCTATAAGTAGGTTATGGCTTTATGGCATTCTCATCATGTTCCTATGCATGCCTGTATAGTCCTCGTAACACAGAACATCTTCAGATCTTTGACTGCTTTATTTATGTTGTGCCAAGACTGGAACTAAGAATCACTGGATATCTGCTCATTTTTCTGAACCCATCACTGCACTAAGCTGTCTTGAAGATTGCTACTAGTGTCAATAGGTGTCATTGGTTTAGGAAAAGGATACTATTTGGTTATTTTACACTATGCAAATATCTTGGTTGTGAAGGTTAAGGGATAAATCCTCCAGCATTTTATTTGCTCTATTTTCGGGCTACAGCAAGTATTTCCTTGCAGCTTGTCTACTTTCTCACACTGCATCCTTGTGTAAAACAGGGTATTTGTGTTGCAAAGTTAGAGATTTTTAGTCTCTCAAATGCAGAAACTTAAACTTTGCTTTCATTACATGTACCAGTAACCAAGATCTAAAATTTTAAGTGGTAGCAAAGTTAGCAAACCATCAACAGGTGAAAGATATTTTCTGACCAATTCCAACTTTCTTTATAACCCTTTACTTACTTTTCATAATTATTTAAAATGCCCAGTAATACTTACATCAATATTTGCTGTAAGCAAAGTCAATGAAAGGGAGAAGCTTTGATATTTTGGTCTGATATGGTGTTTAGTTAATTTTCATATATTGTATTTGTTCTGAATATTTTTACTTGATAGAAGATTTTATCCTTGGATAATAATGGTAAAAAGAATCGTCTAATGACAGCAAGCACTGTTTAGTCTCAGGTTTTGTATGTGAATACATAATCACTTGCATACACAGTTATGGTACTCTGCCCTGAGCATGCACAACTGACATGAACAGAATCCCATTTGTACCAGACTATTACTCTATGCACAGTTGTGGTTGCATACAAAGTCACAGTGTAGAATGCTGTGCATAGGTGCCTTTACCGAGTGCTCAATTGAGGTCAAACTTAGAGGCATATCTCCCACTGGTAATGGTATTGCACAACCAGGGTATTAGCTTGCAATTTACATGGGGGTTTTGGTCTATTTAATTTTGTAATCTTTTTGTTTGCTTTTCTTGCCTGGGGATTAGGAAACTGAAACTGCAGTTGCAGCAGCTTCAGTGGAAAGGGGCAAGAAATGCAAGCCATGAATACCAGGAGAGATCTTGTGCTCGATGTTGGAAATCACTTGGGTTACTGATGAACAGAGGTGCAGTATGCAATGGGTGCAGCCATCGAGTATGCTCTGAATGCCGTGTCTACCTGAATCCCTGTCTTTGGAAATGCACTGTTTGTTATGCTTATGGGTAAGAAATGTTATTAGTTTGGATAAGTGCTGGTTTACACTGGTTACTCAGTGGATACATGCTGGTTTTGTATTTCTGTTGCTTTAAATAATTAATGAAACCAAGCCTCTGGTGGAATGAAAATGTTGGGTGGAGTCCTGGTAGCAGTGAAGTTGATGGGAATTTTGTGTTGTTCTTCATGTAGTCAGGATTTTTCAAATGTTCTTCCATTTTGCAAAATGAATCCTCAGGGTAGGCCAGAAGTAGTATGACAAAGATAACAGCAAAGCACAGGAACAGTTGTTAGTTTCTGAACTGCAGATAGATCTCTTTCCCCCTACTCAATACTGAGCCAGTAGATCATAGCAAGTTGCTGAAGGGTAACTAGTACAATATATATAGGTAGTGATATTTTTTCTTTTTTTTTTTTTAATGTTATGCATTACGACATACAAAGGTATATTTTAAATACCTAAAATGCCTTAAAATCAAGCCAGTGAAAGAGCAAGCACCATCCTACCTATAGTTTGTCCATCTTAACAT
Organism: Bolborhynchus lineola; assembly: GCA_025448015.1. NCBI lineage: Eukaryota > Metazoa > Chordata > Aves > Psittaciformes > Psittacidae > Bolborhynchus > Bolborhynchus lineola. The sequence goes on along the minus strand of JAOEHX010048526.1, from coordinate 26,327 downwards.
AGAGTAAGGTTAGGTGTAAAATGGCAGACCCAGGGGTTTTGGCTATTGCTATGGCTCTAATGTTTAGAGGTTCTCCTTTCTTAAGGAGGCAAGCCCTGTGTAAATCTACTGTCTGCATATTGTTGCCAACTGGAAGACATTTTGTCAGGGAATGGTAATAAAGATGTGATTTTCATAGAAAAAATGAACTACTGGGTAGAGAAAAAGTTTAGTGGTACCTTCACTGAGGAAATTTTTGCAGTGGGACTTCATCCTGTAAGTGTCAGAAAATCCACAAGGAATAGAGATACTCTGTATGTCTTAAAAATTAGTAAGACATTTAGATGAGAATTTTGACCCTGAAGACTCCAGAGAATCCTTTCTCCAGTTAAAATTATTTTTGTCTCTTTAATAATGGATTAATTCAGATTGCAGACTTCAACCAAGTCTGTTGGAGACAAAATGCAAGCGTCAAATCTGCTGCAGATTGGCTTTCGACAGAGCTATTTGGTCTGATACAGTTTTATACTTGTTAATCATAGCTTTCCTGATCCTCATGTCTGTGTATGGCATTGACAGCATTGATGTTGGTTTCCAGAAAATGGAGAAAAGTAGACCATGAAGCCGTTGCACCATCAGGGTTGTGGAGCTTAATGCTCCTTGGTAGCTATCCCAAGTTCTGCTTGGGAGCATCTCATCTGTTGTTGACTTTTCCTGCTCTTCAGACTAGGCTGCAACTGTAAGCAGTCAGCACATCAGGCAGCACAAGTACCTGGGCTGTATTGTAACTTGCTTGTATAGATTAGAGTGGATCCAGAGCTCCTGGCTTCACAGTAATGCCTTAGAGCAGTATGCACTGCTTTCCATGGGCAGCTCTACATACGAAAAAGGGGGAGGAGGGGAAGAAGAGGGGGAACCCTTTGCAGACCCACAGCAAAATTGATCAAGGGAGTGAGCAGCCACAAAATCTTCACTCTGTGGTAGAATTAAGAAAGACTAGCTACCAAACATGTGAATAAATGCACTTTGGAAAATGTTGATTCAAATGCCTTTTGTTTTTTAGAGATGTGAAAGTAAAGGCTGCTGAATGGTTTTTTGAGGAACGAGCAAAGAAATATCCAGGTGAAGGTAATCACTGACCATAAACTGCTGTGTCATGTGTAGTCCTCATCTTTGTGAAACATTGGATGTAGTTTGCCACTGTATTTACTGTTTCTTCCACTTGGTGAAAGATTTGTCTGAATATACAGTGCATCTGTCTATGCATTAGATAAAACATGAACACAAATTAGCAGAATGCATTTAAAAGCATAATTTATTTGGTGTGAGTTGTAGGAATAAGAAAATTGTTGGCCATATCAATTTGTGTTTATGAGCATGTAAGACTTCTAAGAAATACAATGACATTAAATACAGAAATGTTAAAATATATGTGCAGGAAGGAAATAATCTTGCATCCATTTGTCAAAGTTAAAACTCTGGTGGTTTTCACTGCGAAAGTTCTAAAGCTTGAAGTGGTGACAGAATGGAATAAAGAAAAATGTGCGTAGCTATAAATCATAGAATCATAGAATAGTTAAGGTTGGAAAGGACCGTAAGATCATCTTGTTCCAACCCCCCTGCCATGGGCAGGGGCACCTCCCACTAAACCATGTCACCCAAGGCCTTGTCCAGCCTGGCCTTGAACACCATCAGCGATGGAGCGTTCACGACTTCCTTGGGCAACCCATTCCAGTGCCTCACCACCCTCACAGGAAAGAACTTCCTCCTTATATCCAGTCTAAACTTCCTCTGTTTAAGTTTTAACCTACCCCTTGTCCTATCACTACAGTCCCTAATGAAGAGTCCCTCCCCAGCATCCTTATAGGCCCCCTTCAGATACTG
>JAOEHX010048526.1:0-21383 GCA_025448015.1 Bolborhynchus lineola | reverse complement strand
AACTAGGGCTGCATAGGACTTGCTTTTATCTAGATGTAGTATAAGTAAAAGACAATCAAAAAGGAAGTTCACTACCTGCCTTTAGGATCTGTGATTGTGCTCTGGTAGCAGAATCGGTAAATTGACAGTTTTTTTCACAGGCTGGGGCTATTTACCATTGAAAAGGCAATAACACAAATAGCAGTTGAAAAGGCTGGAATGCTGTAAAGGGGCTTTGAGAGCTTTGGGCTTAGGCAAGGAAGTGTCTTTTTAGTATGGTAAATAAAGATGACTGTTTTCTGAAAACATCTCTGAAACAGGGATGGGGTGTGTTACACAGGAATTGTGATTTGACACTCGGGACACAGACAGTAATAAAGTCAACCATGTAGAAGTCTAGAAAGTATGTCCTAAATTAGGTCTTCCTGCTTGTTTTAAATCAATAATTCTGCCTAGAACAGCCCAAGATTGAAAAGTCAGAAAGATAGTCATAATTCTTACGAACAGGCAGTCAACCTGTGATGCAACTATTAAAGACACAGGATCCCAACTCGGATCTTTAGATTGCGGGAAAGGCAGATAGTAAAGATACTGTGCATGAATATGATTAATTTATCCATCTATTAGTATATTAATTATTGCACTGCTTATCTCTTAAATTTCTAGTGAAATTTCTGTCATACCTCCAACTCCACCTCCTTTCACAGAATTCACAGCAGGAAATAACGTGACGGTAAATGTACATATCTACAAAATATACATATATATCTACCTGTCAGGGTGTCATTCATCTGAACAGGCCAGCCACAGAAATGCGGGAAATAGCAACTGCTGCAGCATCATATTGCAATATAAATGCTGCCTGGTGTTCCTTTGTATTTTTTTTTTTTTACATGATGCATTGGTGGTAGGAGAGGTCAGAGGCTATCATGAGGGAAGTTTTCAGTTAGTTTTCAGTTTTGAGGGAAGTGGTTCACCACACTACTTGGCACTAGGATACTGCACCTGGGTTTTGGTGCCTCATTACAGGAAAGCTGTAGCTCCTGAGCTTACCTCTATCCTGAAGAATCTCACGATCCTATGATATTCAGTAGTCATTTATAAAGCTATCATTCCATGTGTTACTTTCATTACTGGTGAAACACAGTAAATTTTATGGTTGCCTTTGCATTACAGCTTCTAGTGGACAAACTAGTAAGACATGCCTCAGACCTCATTGAAATCACACTAAATTACTATTTCAGTTAATTTTGGCCTGGGTTATTAGGCTCTGGTTTGAAGCCCATTGCAATTCTGTAAACATTCTAATATGTGCTTACCTGGGGCTTGATGAAAGTTCCAATCCCGAAGCACAGGAACATCTGTAATAGGTAGGACTTTCCTACTTAGTATTAAATACATTACAAGAAATTGGTGATGTAAATAGTTGTATTTAAGAAATTGCTGTATGATCTGCCTACAGAGTAGCTCCACTTCTACGTCAAAGAGTATGGAAGTGAAAAGATGATTTTCCATCTTCATACATTAGAATGACAGTCTTCAGCCATGTTAACGTGTGTCCTCAGATGTATTTGTCTACAGAAGTGAGCAAAGGGCTGCAGCCTTACCATCTGTTTGTTATATGATCTGTAGATAAGCGATCATGGAAACTTTAAAAAAACAAATATTTTGTGATTTCTCACTTATGGTATCCACCTCTCATTTGCAGGAACTCAGTCAGTCTAAAAGTTTTAACAAATCTGTGGAAAACTTGTTTCTGTCTCTCACAACACATATAAAAAGTAAGTAACTTCCATTCCATTATTGTTCTAGAGTAACAGTGAAATGTTTTTTGGTCCAAACTGTTGGAAAAAAAAAAAAAAAAGATATTAAAAAAGGGTGTTGAGAAATGGCTGTAATGACTAATGATAAAACTGAGCCAACCTGTAAAATAATGCAGCAAGTATAGTTCTCCTTTAGTGTTTTGCTAATTGTTTAACACGCTGATGATACTGACCCAGAATGCCTTTCTTATACAGATGTGAGAAGGCTGTATAATGTCATTTTTCAGTTTACTGGGTGTTCAGATGCTGCATTTTTAACACACGTTAGTACAGTGTAATAACCACTTTCTACTGTAGTGATATTCATGTTGTCTCTTTGACTTGAACCCCAGCTGATCCTGTCAAGTAATCTATCATGTAATGGAAGTAGAGTTTAATATTTTCATTCACTGGCAGTTTTCAAGAGGGCTTCGTTCCTCTTTCTCAGTCTGTCTAGTTGTGTGCTTTTGTCCAGTTCATACTTCTAAGAGCCAGCCAGTCCTAACAACTCTTCTTTCATTCTGATGCTTCTCATTCCTTCCATGCTACCTGCTGTTCTTCAGGTTACAGACTGGGTATGTACCTCTAAGGCTAACTCCAGCCAGCCTCTGCGAAGAACAAATTAAAAGCATCAGTGACCAAAGGAAAACAACTTCTGAGCCTTATGAAGATTACAGGGGCTTGTATATTTGCATATATTTGAACGAACCTTAGTGTTTTCTTACTAACTTCATTTTACACAAACCCAAATGTGGGATTAGACCTGAATAAATTTGGCTTTAACTCCTTTCAGCCTTTACCCCTAACTCTTGTCCTAGCTTTGGTTGATCTTTCCTCTAACTTTTTCCACCCATCCTAAAGGCATGGTCTTTAACTAAACAAATTTAATGTCCATGTGAACACATATTAAAGCTCTGCAGAGACTCAATGGCTGCCTCTCCTGAACAGAAGCGTAGTGTAGGGTGGCATAGGACACTTCACTGCTGGAAGCAGATAGCTGAGGTAGCACAGAATCAGATGAAAAGTGATTAATTCTGGTTTCTGTTAGTCTAAAGCCAAGTCATACCCCACAGTTGCTGGTGAAGACTGTCAGGACTTCAGCAAGCTAATTTAATAGTTCACAGCTACCCTTCTGGAAACTGATTTAGTTAATTAAAAGGGCAGAACTTTATCCCAGACAAAACACATAGGTGCTTTTCTCCTGGTTTATTGAGTTGAATAGGCTCAGGGTAGGTTATGTGTTGGAGCCTGCGCAACAGAGCATGCTGGGCTACATGGCCAGGAGCTGAGTAGGGAGCAGTGATTGCAGAGGGAAAAATGGCAGCAAGTTGTTAGCTCAGTATGTGGAACCCCACCCAGGTGTTATCATTCTCCTAAGGTAGAGCATTTTAATTTGTAAGGAAATAACTGGCTGTTGCAATCACCGAAGTCAATAATTAAAAAGTACAGAAAGTCTTACAGAGAGAAAAGCTTGGGCTTCTTGGCGTAAGAAAAACAGCTCTTTCGGACAGCATGGCCTCTTAATGCAACCTGGTAATGTGCTAAGAAATGCTTTGGGTCACGAGTGCATGAAGTTAGTACTCTATCTTATCTAGATAAAAAATGTCCTGGTTTGAAGAGGTATTTAACACACCCAGCTCTTGTGTGTTGCAGTAAATAAACCTGGAGAACCGTATTACTCCTTGATTCTGGAGCCTATGTATATGCATGTTTGAGAGCAGCAAGAACAAAGGACTAGCACGTGCAGCACAATGCTGCCTTGTACAGTCTGCTCTTTATGTTGTTACCTCCTGTTCCAGCATGGTTTGGCAGCAATGGGAGGTTATAATCCAGTGGCTGCCATTTGGAGAATATAAAATGAGGTGCTGGTTATAGTTTCATTTGCAGTGCAAAATCACCCTTGGCGCTAGAGATGGTGTCTGTGTTACTGATATTTGGGTAGAGAAGCCAAAGTAGGAATAGATATGAAAGCTGAACAATCTTTTCTTTAACCTATTCATTGTAGCAGAGTGTGAGGCAAGCTTGTGTTTGTGCTTCTCCTGCTGGTCAAGCTACTCAGATTGTATCTAGTCCAATGGATCTCTCACACCAGTTGTTTTTATGATCTCTGATTTCAGTGTGTATTTTAAAAACCTGGTTTAATTTACAGTCAGAGATGACTTAATTGAGCCTGCCTGTGTCATGTGATGCCTTAATAGTGTGCATGGAGTACAGTAAACAGCTGAGGACTGATTGCTGCTAAGAACAAAACTAATCCAAAGTGCCTTTAAGAATCACACTTAAGAGTGCCATTGTTTTTTTAATATTGTAGTGGCCTGTTGTCTGCTGTGTGAGGCTTCTCCACAGAGACTCATGTTGTGAGAGAACTATTTATCTCTTGTGTATGAATTAAACATGTGATAGCTATTTAATGTACCTCTTATAAGTTATTAATTCCTCATGAGAGACTATCTAGGGTTTGCAATACAAAGTGCCTACTGCTAAGCCTGCTAGTTTTCAACTTCAGATGCAGCTGAGTGTTGCCCTCCTCCTTACGTGAAGTTCTGACTGTACCCTGACGAGTAAGAAGTAAAAAGTACTGCACTAAATGTCTAATTGTCCTATAGATTTATTCGACAATAAATTAGATGTTGCTGAAGTACTAATTCAATAAGGTACTTAAGTATGGACATAAGATTATCCATATGAGTAATGTTATTTGAAGTCCATGTTCTTAAAATTATGTGTGGTTTAGTACCTGAGTGTGTAATGGCTCTCCTTTCATCTGTATTTTGGATACATTTCTAAATACTTTCCAATATGCTCTGCTTTCTAATTTCCATTGTCATGTTGCTTTATGTTGTAATGATCTTGCTTTTACTCTGTACCAAACCAAACTGCTTTACAAATGAAACTATATAAAGGGATTGTAGCAGCTACTTCTGCATGGGAACTGTTTTTGATAGCATACAACAATTCCTTGCAGTAACTATAACGATAGGAAGCAAGGAGTATAATTTCCAGTTGAAACAGCAGGAAAGATTCAGATGGAAAAAATATCATTATACAAAATGGGAGAAGCACTTGCCTCCCCATCTGTTTTTTACTCTTAGGAGATCAATACTAAAACTGCAGAATGAAAGTTTGAAAGCTACAGAATTAGCCTATAAATCTACAGGGTTCGTTGCAATGTTTGTTATAGTGACTCCTCTCTTTGTTTTCACTTCAGAAATCTCTAAGTCCCAGAATGATATGGCTGACAGATGTCACCTAACCACAGATCACGGGCAGAATTTGGAAAGAAGGAAGCAAAGAAGGAGCCAGTCTGACACTGCCATCAATGTTACAAGCAGGGTATCTATATTACTACACACTCTCTAACTGTAAGGGCTGTTTCAGGAATGGAATATATTTGTGAGAATAATGACTCACACAGTGGAATTTTACTTATTTATACAAGCAGGGCTTTGCTGTTGTTCACTGACCATTGCCAGAACTCTGATTCTTTACAAGGTTTTTGGCTGAGTCTGAATACTTGATCTCAGCCCACAGCTGAAATGTTAGACTGAGATTTTTACAAAGACCCTCATACAGGGAGGGAGTGGGTCATTTCAATCCCAGTTTCTCAGCTTCTCTTGAAGCTGATTGATGTATGCTCTGTGTTATTGTTGGGCTGCTGGGAGGTGCTCTGTCTTTTATCCTCTTCCTGCCCCTCTTGTTGCTGCCAAGCTATGACCATCCAAAACCCATCCTGACAATTTCTGAGCACTTTTTAATTTGGCAAAGAGAAAATGTTGCCTGCTGTTAGTTGTTGGGCAACTTTCCTTTTCCCTTTGCTTTGGTTACAGTCTCTAGCTTTCAGTGTTTTCTTGAGAAATTTGAGAAAAATCCAGTCATCTGTTTTTCCACAAATTGTGCAGCGCTGAAGATGATGTCACATATCTGCTTTAAAGTTACACTAAAGATTTTGTGTTGTGCACTTTTACCTCTCAAATGGCAGAATTTTGGCCATACTCAATTTTCTACATAGTGGGTGCTTGCTGACTTGTGTTGTTCATCTGAATGAGGTAAATGTGGTCTGCTAAGTGCCTGGATTAGATGCTGAGAAAAGCTTTTGCTTTGGGCCAGACCTCGTGGTAAATACTCCTCACGGCTCCCTTGGTGCACACTTTTCACTTTCCTCTGAGGTGTTAGGTGTTAATAAATGGAAGAGACAGGATGTCAGACTGCATGGACTAGTGGTTTGAATTGGCCCAGCAAGGTCTGTGAACTCTCTGAAATTAGTTCTGGTATTTTTGTATGCAATTATATTGTAAACAAAACTGGCAACAGTTGTTAAGTACTGGAGTGCTGCTTTCATTGTGGCAAACCACATTTCAGTGTGGCTTTATTCCACTGGCAGAGTGCTGCTCTTTTAATGCAGCAGAAAACATTGCAGTTGGAGGTAATATGAACTTAAACTATGTTGCATTGCATGCTGATCACACACAGCCTGTCATGTTTAAAGATCAGTATGGATTCTTTGTCTTGAGAAATGTACTAGTAGGCGATTACAAATTATTTGTGTGGCTTTTTAATTGCTCATTTATGTACTTAATTTATGTCCACCTTTGTGTTACAAAATTTGAAAGATAGATTTCAATGGGCTTTGTGTGTCAGAGCACTATTTCTCTGAGTCGTGGAGCTTTTGCCTCATTCAAACCAGTTAGATTATATTTATGGTAGAATTTTAGGTTTACTAGAATTACTGTTGATCTTTTTTTCTCGCAAATGCATCTTTGATGTTTAGAGATTTGGGGGTTTTAATATGAAGGAAATTTTACTCAGCTATCCCTGCACTTACCTGATGGCTTTTGTATCTTTACTGTGATTTTAAAAATTAGTTTGAATTTCTGTCAATGGCAGTATTGCATTCTTCTTTTTTTCTTTTTTTTCTTTTCCATCTTTGTTTTCTTTCAGTAAGGGTTGCTGTTTGCGTCCTTACTAAAAATATGACTTCAGTTTAAAGACAGGACCTGGTTTAAATTATGCTTGCAAAACAATTACTCATATTTATAAAGAAATATGATGTATAAATCTTAATTGCTATGATTTCCACCACAGAAAGAATTTTCATTTTCAGAGAATACATCAAAACAGCAGTGTGGTGTTGCCTAGAAAGTGTGTATTTTTCTCCAGGAATGGTTGGGAAGTAATATCTGTAACTATTTTGAATGTGCAGGGTATAAGACTGGGGCACCACTTCAGTCTTAAAAGCATTTTCTGTTTCTTAAGGAAGTTTTCCATGTGATCTGGTCAGAGCTTGATTCTTTCATTAAACTTGAAAGAAGTTATATTTAACTTCAATAATAGTGAAAAAAAACAATCCCACAGCAGGAACTAGCAGCCAGTGTAAAATCTGGACTTAGGAAGTTAACTGAATAGTGTTTTCTAGGCCTCTCTCCATCAGAATCTCCAAGCTCACTAAAGGAACAGCCTCACGGGGTGCACAAGCAGATGTGTGGAAGCTTTGGAAGCTGTTTGTGGTGTGTCAGCAGCTGTGGGTTACCTCTCCTGTGACAGTAAATGTGTGCTGCTTCAGATGTTAGAGCTGGGCTAGGGGAGAGTCTTGCTTGTGTGACCTGATAGTTCAGTGCGGTTAGTTATGTTGCCTTGTCAATTCCTTGTGTTCTATTTAACACAATAGAGAAGTCTTTTCTGATTCAAGTAGAAGCTAAAATTTGATGTGTAGTAGGTTGTTTTGGTTAGCAAGTGAGATTTGTGGTATTTCAGGTTTTATAAAGCAGAAGGTAATTTCTGTACTGAGAAATATGATGGTTTGGTGTTGTTTGGGGATTTATGAGACTCTATTCTGAATGTGTTTTCCGTCCATTTCCTTTTCACAAGAGAATTTAATGAATTCTTACATCTCTTCTTAAAGTAGAGCAGTTACTACATGTAATAATTTCTATGTATAATAACAGACTAGTGGTTTGGATTTAGCACATCCTGTGGTTTGGAGTGGTTTGTTTGGGTATTTTTCTTATTCCAGAAGTAATGTCAATATATCATCTCCTCTGTTATCCTCATTCTTTAGTGCTTTCTGCTGATTGTATTGGAGGGGTTCCCAGATTTGTTAAATATATGTAATTTCTTCTATGCAAGTACGTTGCAGTCGTTTTTGTTGGTTCCAATGTTTTTTCCAATATAACAGGGATTACCTGAAAGACATTATTTTTAAGAAATTATTTTATTAGCTCCTAGCCATGTGAAGCTTCTTACCTCACTCTTTTCCTACCCATTGAACTATGAGTGTACTTTTCATAGTTTGTTTTATCCAGGGCTGGTCGTGTGCCAGAATGAGCTAAAATCTATTTTCAGCTTGTTTCTAGCCTTACGTATTGGTCTTTCAGCACTTCATTCTATTAACTGTTGTTACTTAGAGGTGGCTGAAGTTAAATCTCAAGGAGTTTTGCTACTATATATATATATTATTTTTTCACAAATTATCAGGGTATTATTCATGGGAAAATTGGAAAGGCGGATGGACTTAGTCAAAGCAAAGTCAAAAACACCTCCAAAATATAAACTTTGTCTATAATCAAAGTAAATAAGAACTTGTGAGTCTCTTTCCATTTCCAAGTCTCTTTCATCTTGCATTCATTCTTGCATAGGTAGACATGGGCATGCGTCATGCATATTGCAAAATACTATTTTGAGTTTCCTGGAGGGAAGGTTTTGTTGGGTTGGTTTTTTTTTTTTTCTTTCCCAAAATTACTGGTTTGTTAAAGACTAATAAGGTCTTTTATTAGTATATTGCTACTTTTGGTCTGTTATTAGTAGACTGTTGTTAGTAATTGCTGCAGTACTGATCCTTAGATTAGGTTGTGTTACGTTTGGAAAATTATGAATATACTAATAGCTGGGATGGGAGAGTTGCAAATCAAATTAATAATTCAATGGAGTTACTAAATTGTCTTTGAAAGTGTGCCAGCTGTGTGATGTTGATCAGAGTGAATTGCAGCAATTTACTGAATTTTCTTCTGGTAGGATAGCATTCCTGAAAGAATCAGGGCATTTTTCTTAAAACAAACAAACAAAAAAACAACCAAAATCACCACACACACCCCTTTTTCCCTCCCAATTACTTGCTGGATTTCTTTCAGATGAAAAGTACACCCAGTCTTCAGCAGCTCATTACTGGGGCCCAAAATGACAGTGGAATTCTGACCGAAAGGAATTCCAAGGAGGAAGGAGGCATAATAACCAGTCCTACAAGTGATGCAGTTTTCTGTGATGGCAAAAAACATGTAAGTTAAAGGGTGAAGCACACAAGCCCAACAGAACACAGGTATCAAATGGGAACAGTAAAGCTCAGATCTTGTGCAAAATGTCGGTGTATTTTTGGTTATATTACAAAAGGAAGGAAGACTTTTACTTAAGTGTCTATCTGATGAAAGACTGACTGCCTTTGTCACAGTCTCCAGAGTAACACTGGGTCCAATAAAATTCATAAGTCCAATCAAATTCATAATGGGTAATTGATGGATATATCCATTAATAATGAATAATTGATAGATCAGCTTCCTCTGATTTTGCAAATGCAATGAACATTCTTCACATTTTATAGGGTTGGAATTGTGAACACTCTTCTTTCTAACTGAATAATAGTTTTTCTCTTAACAAACCCCTTCCATTAAATGAAGTTTTATTCTGTAAGAGGTGTAGTAAAGGAAATGTCGCTGGAAATTCGAAAGTCAGAATGTCAGTGAATGAAGAGGAAACTGACAATGATGGAAGCCAGAGGAGCAGTTCATAGGTTTAGGGGATGGCACTGAATCATTCTCTGATAGATTTCATTCTGAATACTGCAAATGAGAGAGAAGGAATCCAGTTATAAATGAATTCAGCACATGCTTTAGAGCCTCTATAATTGACTGTGGAAAGTAATTTCTCTGTATCAGTGATGAGGTTAAGCAGGGTGAAGTATCCAAAGAATCCATGACTGATGTAAAGAAGGAAATGAAAATGACTTTTAGGGAATCAAAATTAAAGCAGCCTGCTCACTTTATACTCACGCTTGTGAGTATAAAACTCACAAGGGCCTTGGTGAATGCTCATAGTTTGCTGCGCTGTGGAGTCAAGGTGTTAAGCTGACAAATGGATAAGTTTTGGATGACAGTTGTGATTCTAATGACAACCATTTGAGCTGGGCTATAGAGAGCCCAGGCTTAAAACTGAAATATTTTCTACTATCTTATAAGGGGAAAGGTCAAGGTCCATTAAACTTCTCTTTATGGGTGTTGGATATTGATGACTACTCCATGAAGATGTATCTTCCAAAGTATCAGATGAAATTGCTTTCAGTCTTGCCAGCAGAAGTGCAGTACATGAAGTCATTTAATCCCTCTTTACTGGACCCAAAAGGATGAATGATTTCTGCATTGAATGTATGTGACTCCTGATCAGCTGGAGATGTATAGTGGTATTCGGTCCAAACATCATTAATCAGAACACACATCCAAACTTTCTAAATAAATAAGAGATTCTGTGGAATAAATATTGGAGACTTTGCAGAACTTGTTTTTAGGACATATAAGCTAAGACAAAAATCTGTTTGCATTCGTTTATCATGAAGAATTTTGGTGGAAACTAAGCCTTTTCAGATGAATAAAAATGTCAGTGAGTGAAAGAACAAAGCTGTAAGGGAGATTGATTACACTGATGTGCATCTCGTGGAGGGAGCAAGATTACATGCAAGAAGTATCGGGTCAAAACAGTCCCAACACTTCTTGTGACTTCCTCAGTAAGCACTGAGTGCTCTGACCCTTCTTTTATCAACTTTGTATGTTACTTAGATCTTACAAGATAGCGCAGATAGCTGCTTTAATCTGATTAGGCTGTTGGTGTAAATTTTAAAAAGAATATTTGTCAAGATGCAAGAAGGAGGAAGAGCTTCTGCATGGGAGGGAGATACGAACTTCTAAACACTGCTCTGCTCTCTTAGCTGCTGGTTGTGCAAGGTAGAGCTTGTTGGTTAATCAGTCCTGTGGAGGCTGGTGTTTGTTTTCAGGGGGAGGAGTGATCTAACACATATCTTGGAAATCTAGGGCAGTGTTGCTGTGAGTTTAACCACAACAATTATGTCCTTATGACATATGCTATGCAAAAGGTTTCTAAGGCTAACTTTAAAGAATGACCATTATAAATGAATGGAGACCAGACTATTTTGGTTGATTTGATAATATGTTATGTTGAAGTCTAGATAGCATCATGAAGTTACGTGTCTGTGCTGGGCCACAGAAAGGATTATAGTCTCTTCCTTCCACAGGTGCAAATGATGTTTATCTATGAATGGACAGCGTCCAAACCTTTGCCCCATAGGTGAAAGTAGGTAAAAGGAGAACAGAGTGGCTGAGGTGAGCTAGGGAATACCTTCTTTATGCACCAACATACAACTGGGTATCTTTGTATTTTAATCTTTCCTGAACTGTCTGCTGCAGTATGGAGTATGTAATTTTTATATGGAATTTGGCATATTGTAGAAAATTTACTGGATGTGCAAGGCCACTTTTGTTTCTTTTAATACATGATAGAACCTAACATCTCGGCAGTGTACCATACTAAGAGCTATGTATTAAAAGCAGTCTAGTTCAACGCTTTGTATGTTCTTGTATTTCAGAGGCTTTTTTTTTTTTTTCCCCAGTCTCTTCCTTTTAGACCCTTATCCCATTTTTCTCCTGGTAAGCCACATAGCAGTTTTATTTGGAGACAATTTCTAGATCTGGATATTATCTGAGAAAGCATTTTCTTAGCCTGGAGAGCTTACAGAGAGGAAAAGGCAGAGCAGTAAAATTATAATTACAGTAATAATTTTCAGGGCTGTTGTGGAAGCAGTAGGATGTCTTCTACAGATTACCTTAAATCTTTTTGATTTGCAGTAGCTCTACAGTCATGTCTGTAAAGATGTTGACCTTTGAGGAAAATGCCTGTCTTGTGTTTGATCTGAAGCTATTTTCCCCAAACGTTTGTCTTTTCTTAGGGGAGTTTGTGTAGTCTTAACAGCACTTGCACTGAGTCTGGAAATTTTGGCAAAGCTAATGTCATGGGAGAAATAGAGTTTGCCATGAGATATATCTTCAAAACTTGCATCTTGGAAATTTGTATCAAGAGGTGCAAGAACCTGGCTTATGGAGAAGAGAAGAAGAAGTGTAACCCGTAAGTATTCCGTCGAGAAGCAGAAAAAAACCCCAAGGAAAATATTCTGGGTTTAAGATATTTCTGTGTGTTGTGATTGATATAGCATGGTATGCTATATTTGCACTTTCAGAACATTCAACATATATACCAGCCCATTTTACATATACATACTTGCAGTCACCTTCACCCAGAAGGCATGTTTTTTGTGCACCTTACAGAAGGTGTTGATAAAGACGAGCTTGGTGATTAAAGGAGTCTTTCTGGAAGAGCAGCTCATGAAGCAGGGCAATTTGGGAGCACATCAGAAGTGGTTCAAGGTTCTCTGAGTCCTCTGGTAACTAAGCCACACAAACAGTTGTAGGAAGCCTGAAAGTCAATGTGGGAAGTGCTGTGTAATAGACATTACACTCTCTGTTGATATGTATTTATATACTTCTGTTGGTTTCCAAGCCAACAGAAAAAGTACAGTCAGTGTATTCACTTAACACACTTGCCAGAAAGCAGACTTTTAGCTGATTTTTAAAACCTACTGAATTATTTAGCTTGTTGACTGGACTGGCTACTTTTTAATTACATTGGTCTGGGGTGATAGAGCAAGAGGCTAAAACTTCTTGCACCTGAGTATTTTAAAAAGTAATTGCCTACGGATAAGTTTGAAAGGAATAGGGAAGATGTGTAAGCTCTGCACTGACAATACAGCTGATCTTACTTTTGAGTAAGTTAATCGAGCTTGTTTTAAAATTGGTTTTAATCATAATATCTGAAAAGTATACAAGCATAGTTAAAAATGTTTAGTATTATGTTTGCAAATACTCCTTTCCCTGCCAAGCTGTAAGCAAGCACTCTCTTTTGCTAATACTCTTTAGTTTTGAAGCAGTAACGCAGCTCAAGCCCACTGAACTCTCATGAAGGTGAATATTTAATGTTCACATGACCTACACATAAGAAACTTCGGGCAGGAATCATTGGAAGCTTGATTTCCAGACATTTTTAGTGAGTTTCCTTGAATCAGTGTTAAGGCAGTTTTCAGCACTTCATGCAATCTCCCACTTTCACTGTAGTGGCTATTAAAATGGGTAACATTTGTAAAAGCTATATATTATTTGTCTGATTACACCTTTTTGCTACCTGGTACTTGATGTTGTAAAAATTAGATGTTTTCTTCATGAACAAGCAGTAATGATCCTAAAGTTAATTGAGCTAATATTTTTTTTCTCGAGCACATAATACGCAGTTTATTTTCATCACAAAACCATCATTAAGGCTGACATGGTGGCTGCCTTGGTGGATATTTTATGAGAGGGCAAAAGTACAAAACTAGAAGATTCCTATTCAGATACTGATTCTTTCACAGGCAGAATTGAAACATATTAGCTGAAGGGATCTTTCTAGTCTCTGTTTTTACTGAGAAAGGATATAAATTGCAATTTGCCATTGTATTGCTTGGAAAATTATATTCAGGAAATTTGTTCAAGAATTAAGGAAAAACTCATTTTTTTTTCTTTGTTTGCTTCTCACTAACCCTTTTCTCTGGTTACCTTCCATATATCCTTCCCTCTTCAAGGTATGTTAAGATTTATTTACTTCCTGATAAATCTCCTCAGAGTAAGAGGAAGACAACTGTCAAAAAGAGAACAGTGGATCCAGAATTTGATGAGACTTTGAAGGTACTGTTTGCAATTTCGTGCGGCTAAGTGTGCTTTTCCAGGGTAATGTTTCTTTTTGTGATGTACAGTCCTGCAGGTTCAGAGTTGTCCTGATGGGGCGAATCTAAGTCACTGACAACAATAATTGAAAAAAAAATTACAGTTTTCAGTCCAAATAAGAGAAAAGGCTTTTGGAGTTACAATAGTAAATTGCAAATCATTAAAAGAGTCTGCCTTTGTCCATGAAAGCATTACTAATGAATTCCGTGTTGTTCTGAGTTACCTTGTGGGAAAACAAAGTGTCTTCGTAAATGTTTGGGGTTTTTTGTACATTTGGGAACTGGGTGCATTGCAGAGCAGCATGTATTTTACACAAGTATCCCTTTCAATCAATACCCTTTGTCAGTGCCACTGGGAGTGTGTCTCTGCAGTTAGCTGAATGCTAACTGAATTCCACCAGCTCTAAAACACTGTCTGCTTCCTTCTCCTTGTGCAATTGATGCCAGGCCACCTCTTTGTAGTTCTAATTGCAAACATTAATAATCCCACCAGACAGCAGTAGTTGTGCTTCTAATACTTTAATGCCTTGCAATATTACTTCTTGCATCCTTGTAAGAGCTGTGTGTAGAAAATAGAAGCCATTATTTTTGCTTCATAGACACTTAATGAAATGTGAAGCTGAAGCTGAGTACTGCTACCTGGAAGAGGTTGGATTAGTTTTGTTGTTCCCAGCTCCAGTTTTGTACTCAGTTCACTACAAATTGATATTTTTGTGTGTGTGTGTGTTGATGAGCTGCAGTAGTATGTAAGATGATGACTTTGTCAATAATGTGTTGTCTTGGAAAAGATAAACAAAGTTAATGGAGGGAAAAACTTGTATTATTGGTCTTTGAACTACACAAAAGCTTCAGTGTTACCCCCATCTTTTGGTGTGTATGAGCAAGAATTTTTTAGTGAATGAAACAGGCAATATGTTTGAAAAGACGATTGTAAAATTCAGTAGCAACAACAAAAGATTTAAGTAATGTACATAATTCTTATGTAGCCTGAAGTCTGTAGATAGTGTTTAAGCTGGGAGAAAAAAGAACCTGAAGTTGGAATAACTGGTCCTAATTTTATAGTCCCTTTTCTATGCCAAATCATGCAGAACTGAAAAAGGGAAAGTGAGAGCCATGCCTGAACTGGCTGTATGAAAACCAAAGATAGTTTTATTAGAAATCTTTTGAATTAGTTAAATCATTTGCTTATCCAGAGTAGTAGAAATGGTCAGAAGATCACAGTGCTAGTGCAGGTTAACTATATTGTGACACCAACATCCAGCTTGGTGAGACTCAGCTGCAAATTAAGGTGCCTACATTTGAGTAGCTACATATGTGAGAGGTGTGTAAGTGTTCTTGAGAATCACTGAAGCCCAGGGTGATTAGTTCCACAGCTTACACCCAGCCTGTGATTCAGCAGCCTAAGTGTGGGTAGCGCTGTCCTTGCCTCCAGCTTCCAGCCCAGGTAGATGTAGGTTCCCTCTAGGCTGTGTATCACATTTGCCAGTCTTATGTGGGTATATTAGATACTCAACAGGCTCTAACTATGTTTTGGGAGCAGATCAGGGCTGTAATTAGTGATCAGCTGAATTACTTCTTTCTTCTTACTGACTGCATTGAGTTAGATGTCCACTGACCAGAATGGAAGTTGAGCACCTCTGTTAAGTTGTCCAAGTTTTGAACTGGCCTCCAGAGTAGCCAAATTCTGCTTGGAGTATATAACAGAAGAGGGAGAGATGGAAAAAAATCAAAAACCCCCACCAGCAAAAATGGGCTAGAATTATTTCAAGTTCTGAGTTAATAACCAGAATCTTTAGCAAGGCAGGTCAAAGTATTCCTGGAATGTTATTTCATATTTGGATGAGTGTTATTTAGCATTTAAATAGTGGAGTAATATGCAGATTGTAAAGCACATTCAGACAGGATGGTTCTGTCTATATGCAGGTGCCTTCAGCCATGCAGTGGCTGGCCTGGTTATGGGCATGGGCCTGCATTCACCCTCTAAATAATACTTATCTTTCCAGTACAAGATTGAATACTCCCAGCTGGGAAGTCGGCAGCTTCAGATCTCTGTGTGGCATGCGGGAGCACTCAAATACAGGGTGTTTTTGGGGGAAGTGGTGATTCCACTGGCAGCATGGGATTTTGAAGAGGACTCAATGCAGTTGTTCAGCTGGTACCCGCTGAAGCCCAAGGTGATTCTTAGTTTTTGTGCTTAGTTTTATCTTAAAAGCAAGACGTAGTAAAAACTATGAAAAACATCACCTTTCTGAGATCATTGGAGGGAAAAATGCTGTCAATCCAGCACATTAAGAAGGACATGTTGCAAACATAAACTTTGAGAAGGACGTGGAATAGAATGGTTGCAGTAATGCAAATTTCTGTGTTCCTTTCTTCAGCTTGAAAAGCCTGAACATGATCTTATCGAGTACAGTGGTGAACTCCTTGTGTCTGCAAGACTGTCGGCACCAGTTCAGTATAAAAATTTCCAGTTTGAAGGTATGAAATGTTTCAGCATGTATCACTAGCTATGCTGAATCCCTTGGCTAGAAAAGAATTGAGATCAATGAGGGACTAGCAGTGTGTCCACCTAATATGCCTGTATGGGGTTTATAACAGCTGCTGCAAATAGTAGTTCGTGGTGTATTATATTTCAAATTAATTAAGATCCAAACATTTGCCAACTTCATCTTTTTCTTTTTAATGCCAACAAAGGCTGCACATTATAGTGATAGCAGTATGATGCAACCAGCTGTTCAGGAAGCTTGTGCCAGTCATAGTGTTGCTAATAGACCTTGTTCTGGAGGTGGTGCAGTTTCAATGCCCAAGGTGGAGTCTGCCAATTTAGGGAAAAGCTGGAGAAGAAATGGCTGCAAGGGTACCAACCAGCGTCCTTAGCCTCCTCCAGTGGTTTCATTTAAGAGAGATTGTTTCACTTAGAAGGTGTTAGGTTCAAAATGTACAGTCACGATTCAGTTTTTGGAAGTGAAAGACTTGTAAGATTCAGTAAGTATTGCTGTAGTGTGTCAGAGTAAGCACCTGCTGGTGGAGCAAAAGAAACACCTTGGCAGGAGGGATAGGACAACCTCATTGGAAAATTGCCTCCCTAGATCATAGTGAGATATACAGAAGTTCAGGGATCTGCTAACTCTCTCAAGTGTCATGATTACAGCATAAGGTAGAGGCCACTATGAAAATCTAATTAGCTGTTTCGCTTATTTTGTTTCCTTTTCCAAATGACCTAAAAGTTACCAACTTACTTCCTTTTATTTTTCCTCCCTGTGAGTGCCAGTGTATTGGGTCCCTATAACTAGAGCTGTAATAGAGGAGATGAATCACAGTGGATTTGGCCATTTCTCCTGCTTCTGGCTTTGTTTCAGGGAAACACTCCTGTAGGTCCTGCCCTGTGTTTACTTTATACAAATACTTCAGAAAGCTTGGTCTTTAGAACAGGAGTCACAAAGCAACCTGCTACTCATTGCTTGCCTTTTTGGGGAGTGTATGACTCGTACTCTGTACAAACAGGTTAAAATCTTTCAAGTGATCCAAATGATCCTGTGTTAGCACTATGAGTCCTTATCTCAGTAGTACCACTCAGGCATTTTCCTACTTACTGATAGCAACATCTTAAGCTTTCAGCTGAACTAACTGGTTATTTCATGTGATAAATGCTCTTGTTGCAGGAAGAAAAGACCAAGGCGTTCCCAGCTGCCAGCTTCAGGTTGTGATAACTGGAGCTAAGAACTTGCCCGTGCTGAGAGCTGCTGGAATGCCAAACCCATTTGTTATAGGGTATGTATGAGACCTAACACTTCAAACAGAAAATGTCATACACCTTCTCTGTGAATGTATGTGTTAACATGTTTTCAGTAGGATACTGGCCACTGAAAGTAGCATTGTCCACACTTTTAGACATTCCTTGTAATGGTGACATTTGGTTGTCTGCACAACAGCTGCATTCAGCAGTGCAGTGATGGGTCCCACTGGCTCTTTGGGTCCTGAATGGAACTTCAGCAGTGACTCATGTCATTAAAATTCAGAGGTCACCAGTTTAAGTACCTGGTTTTAGATATTGGGGGTGGGCTGGGGTAGTGACAATCAGGAGGCTATTTCAGTTCTTGTTTTTCCTGTGTGCCTTTGCAGAATTAAATATATCTTTGGGTATATTTAAAAGGAAACCTTTATCCTCTTCATCCTAAAAGAAGAAGGACTGAATTTTTCTTCACTGTGCTGAGTAACTTGTATGTGGGAACATTTTACTTTCTTACTGTCCGGCACCAGATGTCATTGGAAGTATGATACTGGGGTACATTTTCACCATTGTGTAAAGCCATTTCATTGTTTGTGGCACCAATCTTCACTGAAATGGGACAGAAATTTATCTGTTGAAAAGCACGTTTTGGGCAGAATTGGGTGACAGAACAAGGGGTAAAGATTTCTTCAGCAGTCAGTGGCAGCAAAAGAAAGACTAGATGAGCCTACTTGCACCCACACTGAAGGCAGACAAGGAAAGGGAACAGGTCCCAAAATAAACACACTGGCACCATGTTCTACATTGCACTTAAGCTGAACTTTTGTGCTATTTAAAGCAAACCAAAAGGCCCTAGTTGATTGTTGCAAATGTTCTGTTTTCTGGTTGAGAAATCAGTACTCTCATTGTTTTGGGGAAGTTGTCTTATCCTTCCAGACCAACCAGAGGTAAAGCAGAAGTCTCCTGTCTGGAAGAAAGAAGCCTGTCCTCAGTGGAATCACTTGTTTGTTTTTGATGGTGTAACCCCAGCTCAGCTGCAGCAGTCATGTCTACACTTGACTGTCTGGGACCAGTCAACTTCCAGCTCAAACAACCGGTTCCTAGGAGGAGCTGCACTTGGTGCAAGTAGGTTCTTTATCATGAAAAACTGAAGGCAATTTGGGAAAAGTTAATTTACTTTACATTCTAAATATATGCTGTGCTATTTATCACCCGCTGCTGTCTGCCTTGCAGGCTTGGGCTTTGATCCCATAAGAAACACTGCATGCGCTTTAGTTCAGGTCTTTGCAAAAGCTCAAGGCTGACAGTGGGAATTTCCAGGAAAGCTATTTGTTAACATGGTAAGTTACAGGACTGAAGCCTGGCCATGCTACGGCAAGCATAGAAAAGCTAGGTGGTGTTAACTCATCTAGAGCTTCATTTATAAATTTTTAAGACTGGTTCCTTGAGCTGTTTCCTATGCAATGGTTAATCTTAAATACTATTTAATAAAAAGGAAGCACAAGAACTAATTACCTACTAGACTCCTATTAGTTTACATCCACAAAACAATCCAGTCAGTGGGAGATACAGTGAAACTTGCTATTGCCCATCTGAGTTTTGGGCTCTGTTCTAATGGATGTGCAAGTGAAGTGAGGAAGCTTGCTCTCAAGGCTGAGAAATTTTTGAGAAGCCCTCTGCTCACTGAATAGGCCCCATTTCACTTTTAATTGAGCAGAGAACCCCTGTCACTTGAAGACTGCCCCAGGAGTCTGTCTTCCCAGGGAGTTTTGAGATGAAAGGCTCGGAGAGATTGATGCTCAGACACTGTGTTATGGTATCAACACATACTTCTTTAGGGGAGTATTATCACTAGTGATAACTCAGTGCTGTGCCAGCTGCCTTGTGAACTTCTTGATTGTCCCTACCCAGTATCTTCCTTCCTGCCAGAGTGGGAGCTACCTGCTCCTGAGTGAAGATGACTATTCAAGCTCAAAGCTTAGTAATGCATTTAAGTGACAGGAGATGAACCCCAGCATCAGACTTAGTGCCATGCTGCTGCTATTAATGCACATGTTTGCTCCTTTGCTTTTAGTCCTATAACCAGAAACTTTTTCTTTGCTGCAGGCTGAATTCTTTAGTAAGTTATTCTAGTTTAACAGGACTTAAATAATGCTTCAAAATATTTATTGCAATTAATGCCTTAGGAGCTAAAGAAGAGGGTGTGTTGTCTAGTTAGATGGGTAAGACCAAGTGAAAAGTAACTGTGCCCTTCCCTTTTGCTTTGTTGCAGTGGAATGGTTTGGCTCTACAACCCTTTCTCAGTCAGTGCTCCAATGGCAGGAACTCCTTTGCAGCCCAAACACGTGGATGGACTTCACACTTGTACTGCATTCAAACAAGGAAAACTTTATATCATAAGAGAACTGCACAACAGCTTTCCCCATGTGTGAAGCTTTCAATTCAAGTGGCATGTGCATTTCAGGTCTGGGGAAAGGTACAATGCAAGTGTACCTAGTCCAGCATTTGTGGAACATTTTCAAAGTATGTGAGGTTTTATTGCTCCCAAGGTGAAGGCTTTGTTATCTGTGTGTATCTGGTGTACAAGGTTTCCTTGGGAGTGACAAACTCAGCAATGCATTGTGGTAACAAGGCAACAGGAGCCAG
This sequence comes from Bolborhynchus lineola, assembly GCA_025448015.1. Lineage (NCBI taxonomy): Eukaryota > Metazoa > Chordata > Aves > Psittaciformes > Psittacidae > Bolborhynchus > Bolborhynchus lineola. The sequence goes on along the minus strand of JAOEHX010048526.1, from coordinate 1,363 downwards.
ATGAGACGCAGCTTTCTAGTTCTAGGCATAGAACTGTCATTCTTTAATCACAGATAGGAATACATCTTAAAGAAAAATAACTGTTACCTTAAAGTTACCTGCCTTCACTCTCATCTTGATGCTTCATAAGCTGAAGGAATTGTCCTGCACTCCTCAGCCAAGAGTGAGGGACAACAGTTAATAGAAAAGTGTGGTTGGGTGGACTAAGCTCCTTATTCTTACCAGCTGTAAGACAGTATTAACAAGTCCATATGGCACACAGAACAGGAGTTTAGCTAGGGTCATCATTTATTCATGTAAGCTTAAGGCTCAGCTGCCACATCAGTTCACTTTGCCTGTGAACTGTAGTGATACAGTCAGCAGAAACTTTATATATACACAACTGTAACAAGTACTGCTGTTACATACCTCAAGCCATTACAGACTGTCCTTTCTTCCTTTCCAGGTAGTGTGGCTTTTAAGGAGTTAAGAATTAAAGACACAGGGAGTTACATGCTAAGCTCAGGAACTAGATGAAAATGCACACCTGATACAAAATATGCCCTGCACAAGAACCACTTAACTCCAAGTCCTTTGTTACTTTGCAGATCTTTTATTTAGATGGTTGCTGCTGCAAATAAAAAACCACACACAATTCAACTCAAGTATAAAGCAGCAGAGATGGCATAAATGGAAGAGCTGACAACATACTGTATCTCACTTTCTAACAGATTTTCAAGGAAAGGGGAAACTTAGGAGGGGAAGGAATGGTCACAGAAATGCTCTCTACTAGAGAGAATACAACTGTGATATACACAAGCAGTCCCTTCATCTTTGGAGTCTGAAACTTTAAATCAAACATTTAAAAAAATTAGAAAATTTGTTAGAAAAATAGGTGCAGTAAAATTGTATCTGTTGGATCATGAGTACATAGTGAGTTTTCATTAAGTAAAAAAGTGATCTTTACAAATAATGCTTTGTAGCAAATAATCAGTTAATGCACTATCAGAGTAAGCATTGTTTAGGCATTTTTACAGATGCAAGTCTTCTTATTTAATCTGACAAGTAACAAAATATACAGAGCAAAACTATTTCCCTTTAAGCTACTGCAATCCACATATTGCATGGCTTTAATATATATATAAATACTAAACTATAACTGATCAATAATGAAGCTGGAATGCAAACACAGGAGTGTATTAGATTCCAACAGCATAGTTGCCTAGGTGTTACATGAGGAGGGTATCAGTGTCCCTGTGCCATCACTACAGAGTTTCTCCAGTTGAGAGCAGCAACAAGAAGAAGCCTAATTTCTACACAGAGCAGTTCTGAGGTGGTGTCAGTTCTTCTGTGCCTGGAGGATCGCTGATTACTTTCTTGGGCC
>JAOEHX010048525.1:0-25228 GCA_025448015.1 Bolborhynchus lineola | reverse complement strand
CTGGGCAACTCACATTAACTGTACAGAGGTGACCAGGGGCGCAGAATGTTGAAGTCTGACTGAGACTGAGGCATTTGAGAACCGGGGCTGTCAGAGGTGCGACATCATGTGTACTTGTCACACCTGCATGAAATCTTCATGATCTTCTGGCATGCAGAGCATTGTTGTTTGACCAAAGATAAAGAACTGAATTACAGCCATGGGTGCTTCTCAGCTTTTCACGCAGATGCCTGCCATGCATTTATTATATGCTGACAGAAGATATACCAGGCTTTGGTTAAGGAAACTGAGATGTGCAGAAGAAGATGCCATCTAAATTACATGCCTACCTAAACTAAAAAGGCTTGAATTTACAGTCTAGGATTATCTTCATGTTTAATTATAAGAAAGACTTAATGCTGTCTCATGAAGAAGAGTCAAGTGACCTGGCTGCTAAACCAAACACAGTTAGGTTGGCCTTCTTGTGATCTGTTCATGTATGCTGGCAGGGAGACGGAAGTCTGTCCTGAAGATTCAACCTGCTAAACCTGGAATTTCTGGATGATTCCCCACATCTGGGTATGCAAGGTTTTCTTGCCTCCATGAGCCCCTGCTGCCTGCCCTCCCCCCTGCCTTTCATCCAGAAGAGTCTGGCTTTCAGATTTCACTTCAATATTATTTTTGGCTTCTACTCAAAGTACTTTTTCTCCTTAGAAGAACGTATTTTATGGAAGTTCTTGCAAGGTGCTTTCACTTTACACGAGAGCAGCAAATACCTGGGTTCTTACTGCCTTTAGTAAGCTTAAGAAATTTTAGGTAAGTATAGCCGATATAGTTACTGCTCTGTAAATACTGAGGATTACTATCAAAAATATGGTTGTTCAAGCTGCTGCTTGTACTAGCATTTAAGCACTAGTAGTTAGTACTAGCATTACTAGCGCTGTACTTCTTGACTAGCAGTTAAGACTAACAACTGTGCTGGGCAATATTACAGTAATTACTAGCTTCTAGATTATTGTATAAATTATATTTACCTCAGTGGTGTTTCCTCCTCTCCAGGAAGGTGAGCAAGGTTCTAAGAAACAAAGACCAGCCTACTTAACTCCAATTGTACCTGTTGCAAATACAGCAGTACCTAATGCAGCTTCATAGACTTGCAGGAATTCCAGTGGAACGTGACTTAATGCTCCCTTTTATTTGCAAAGAGGAAGCAATGTTTAACACAATGAGATTTGAAATGGAGCGTGTCCTTTGATTGGAAGTCAGGTCTTCTTGATTTAACATGGTATGCAGAGAAACTGGGTCAGTTAAATGGGAGAAATGAGCTTGCTTTGTCAGTCAAGTGGATGCCAATGAGGTCATCCCCTATTCGTGTTTTGTGAACTGATGAAACTGTTTTTGTCCTTGTTAGCAAACTGTGTGCTCTGTAGTGTGGAAGGGAACGCTCCGGACTCTTTCGCTGTGCTGTCATTGCCCTCTAAAATGCTAGGTGTTGAACAGATGGTTCAGAAAGGATGGTGGCATGGGAGCAGGAGAGGAATGTGTTAAAAGCTTGCTTTAGTGCAGTGTTGTACATCTCTTTCCCACTCCCTTAAGAATCATATTCTCCTTCCCACAGAAGAGAAATTGGAGTTTGGAGGTTTGTCATTTGCCTTCTCATTTCAGATTCTTGGAGAGCCTTTAAATTGTAAAAATGTAGCGCTGGGGAGGATCTGAACTTAAGTTGTCTGAAGGCTGCGGCAATGGTTATATAGTACCCCAGTATCTTACCACTCCAGCAATTACTGATTCTTTTCCTATTATCCAGCCTGCAAAATAAGAGGGCTTTTTGGTGGTGGTTCCACACTCCCCACCCCCCCATTCTGGGTTTAAAAGTTCCTGTCTTTATAAGCATGTCGTGTTACAGCCAACTCCTGTTTGGAAGAGATCAGCACTATGCTAGCAAACCAGCCCCTCTGCTTGAAGAGAAGGAAGAACACTCAGAACCAAAACAAACCACCAGCCGAAAAGCGCTGAAACACTTAACCAACCCAAACCCACCTGACCTGCAGATTAGTGCAGATTCCCCTTGATTAACTTGCTTCCTTCCAAAAGAAACATCAAATTTGGGTGACAGCATTCTAACTGGCAATTCATCAGGCAAACAAAACAGAATACGCACCTTCTGTCCTGCATCCGGTGACAAATACACTCAAGAATGTAATTTTTTCTTCTATGCAATAGCATCGCACCAGGAAATGTGGCGCTTTTCTGGACATTATAATAGACTACATGCTTGTCTACAGTCCTGCTGTGTGTAGCCCATTGTTTGCAAGCCTGTAATTTGTTCTTTGTCTGACTCTTGTCCATTCTCACCTCTCCAAGTATAGCAGCTGCAACTATACCAAGACCTTTGAGGTCTATCCTTGTCCTCCTGAAGTTCCTGTTTTGTTCTTGACTAGGTGCTGTTTGTGAACCTGTAAATGCACTCCATCTTCCAGGGACTGTAACAATACTTAACTACATTTTCTTATTCACTCCACCCCAGCATACTCTCATTCGTCTCCCTTTCAAGATCCTGGTCTGCCATGGAAAGGTCAGGATACATGTCCCTACAGTAGTACCAGCAAGGTGACAGTGCTGAGCTTAACTGAGAGGGAAGTCATGCTTTGGCAGTCCTGCAGCAGTAAATCATTTGCTTGATATTCATGACACTGTCTCTTGCTTTGACAGAAGCTATGGATAATTTAGTTGTGCAACTTGTCATTCAGTTGTCATTTCACACGGCTCAGATTCGTTGTATGCTTAGTCTGTCATATGGGATCCCATCAAATATGTTATGAGGTTCAATCCATCAAGCAGGTTATTCTGTTGGAGAAGAAAGAGAATTGGCTCTAAGTGCTGTGTTCTTGACACATTGATAAGTGCTAAAGAATAATATAATACATTGAACTAATACCTGTCCAGTTGCTTGGGTTATTCGCTCTGCTTAGCCTCCCAGAATTGCTCTCTATGCAGTCTCTGAACTATTAGCTGTTGACTGAAATAACTTGTGGAGGACAGAGAAATGCAGGCACTAAGTTAGCGGGTCAGCTCTGTGCTCTGGAGCCCCTAGGGGTTTTTTGGGTTTTGTTGGGTTGTTGGGGTTTTCTCCTAATTGAAGTTAAAAGTTTTCCCAAAATAGTTTTCAGAAGCTGTGATTACAGTTACTCCATCAGTTAGCATAAAATCTTTCTTTATTGTTGGGTCTGGAACCCAAGAGCATTAATGCATGGAAGGTGGAAGAATGAAGAACAGTTTCAGGGTCCTTCTGATGCTGCTACATGAAATTGCTTTTCCTATTACCAGATTCACTACACACATCTATGAACAGGTCTGGTTGCTGAGGTTGAAATGAAATTATTTAGTCCATGCCGGTACATTGCAAATCAGGGCAACAAGCTTGTCTGTTGTTTGTTACAAGTACAATAGTAGTTGTGTGGCAGAACAGTAGACCTGCAGAAGTGTGGATGCAAGCTTACTACTACTGTTTTCTGAAGAATATTAATAGCACCACTCTCTTATTTGTTGTTAAGACTGCCATGGTCCTCCAGCTCAAGCGTGTCCATGTTCTGTATGGTCAGTTCACATATGTGCAAGAAACATTAACAGGCCTGCCTGCTGTTTTTCACAGTACGTGCTGTGCAGGCACAGCACTTAAAAATTCAGTTGATCTTCTTATGCGTACTAGCTACTTGCCTGGTATTTCCAGACATCCAGTGACTGAAGAAAGAAGGCATTCCTGTCTAGGTTTCTCCACCTTGATACTGCTAATTGCTACCACTTGGAAAGATACTTTTCTAGTATTTGCACTTGTAAACCTGCTATTAAAGAGGCTCTGGTCTTTATCCTTCCTTGAAAAGAGGAAGAAAACATTCCTGAGCATTGTCTGAGGCATTTAGAGCTGGATAATGATGAAATGCAGCACATTAAGTACTGGTTTATCTTGTGTGTGTAGGTAAAAGTTGGTATTTACTGCCCTTTATCTCACATGTTCACTGGAAATAAATTGTGTGGTATTTTAAATGACTTGCACAACTTCATGGTTTCACTGAACCATTTTATTATAGCGAATAAAGTGAATTTAAGAAGCATTAAATTTCATGCATCAGGGTGCAGAATATCCATGATAGCTTAATATGTGTGAGGGCTGTGGGTTTTTTTTTTCTGTTCTGCCTTTATTTTCCCCTACAGTGTAAGATGGAATGTTTGCAGTGGAGATGTAGTGTCAAGATGACTTACTTCAAAGGTACTGTGTTGCCTCTAACTAGAAGCAAATTCTGGACCAACAGGATATAGCTTAGGAAACAAACTTTAGGGTGAAAAAAAATCTACCTGTGCATGTATAGTGCCCAGCGCACCTGGAAACTCAGCATGTATGAGAGGAAGGGGTTGAAGGGGCATTGTCATCTTGGGTTCCTACCTAGGTGTTGGATCTTACACAGGGAAGATGTTACCACTCAGCTAGTTGGCAGTGTGTACCCTCCTTAAGAGAGAATGTTTTCTGAATGTTTTTCCAATGGCACTTTAAATTTCTAAGTTAGGTACTGTGTGGTGTGTGGTCTCTGACAGCTTGCAGTGTCCCACAGATTGGTCTGCTGACTTCCCATTAGAATAGATGTGGTTTCAACAATGACAAAAAAACTCAGCCAAAAACTAAGAACAAATGCATGACTCAAGGGCATTGCTTAAAGCAAGGAAGATCCCATTTTAACTACTATGACTTCTAATACAAGAACTTTCCATAATGTTACAATTACTTAAACTATATTCTGAAGTTACTCCAGTTTCAACTTTCATCTTACTTCCCCTTTCTTGTCCTAGTTGGAAATGTATGTAACATGTTACAGACCACCCTGAACAGTCTGAAGTGTGGAACTGGTGTATTAAGTTCAAGTGTTTCTGTTGTCTTTTATGATTCATGAAGCTTTTGCCTTTAAATGCAGATGGCATTGCCTTTTCAGTAGAGTGGTTGCTCCCCTCTGGATCAAATTTGTTAGCAAATTTATGCAACCTAGGACAGGGAAAGGGGAAAAATTTGTGCTCTGTAATGCTTGCTTAATAACCTTCTAAGGCCCTGTTTGTCATTCATTTCAAGTATGTTAGTCTTGGACATGAAAGTATAATGAAAGTGTCACGAGATTTGCTTATTGAGAAGGAAGTTACATCTTATTGTCTAGGATTTTTAGCATGCTATGTGCATTTAAAACCCCTTATTTCATGTAGAACAGCCATGTGCTCTGCTCCCTCTCCACGCACCTGTGCTCTGAAACAATAAAAAACTGCTTTCTTTTTGGTTATGACTTCAGTTTTGTCCTGGGGTACTGCCAGCACCTCCCCTGCGTATTGCGCAGGTTAAGCAGGGCTTCACTTGTGAAAGTTATCTTAACTGTGTCTTGTTCTTTTTGTCGCTGACAGAAATAAGTCAGAGTTGTTTGTTGTTTTCCTCCCCAGCAGTATCTTGAATTGGTTAGCACCTTGGGTTTTGATTTAATTGTCTTGGCACCATAGAGAGTTTTATGTGGTCTGAGCTGAATGCCAAACTGGTTGTGTGACATAGGAGGGTTTCTCCAGAGTGTCTGAACCAGGGTTTCAGGTGGCTTAAGCTCTGGTTGCCTGCTTCATTACCAGCTTCTCTTGTTAAAAGCTTGTGTGGAGTGCTTGTAGAACATCTGTTCAGAAACACTGTTAAAGTTGTTCTTCTGTAAGTCAAGGCCAAGGTTTGGAGATGAGAAGCAAGAGGGCTTAGTAAGTCAGGAAGGAGACTCAGAGGATTTTCCCAGGCAGTCGTCAACCCATTGAAGTGACAACTGCTTGAGGCCCTCTCTCTCCTTGCTCTGACCATCCTGTGGCTAGCAGCTTGTCTGTGGGCACACCGGGGAATTCCTCTTGATCCTGCTGGTTGTTCAGCCCTTTGAGAACACAGAAATTAACCTATACCACATGTTCCAAGTGTCCTTGAAAGCTTTTTGGATAACCATGTAGTCATGTTGCTGCATGTTTATGGCTTTAAATGATTGAAGTGGAAAGGGGATTACTTCAATTTTTGGTCTTAATGCTAAAATAATTCTTAAAAGATGTAGGAGGTAGGTGGCTTTAGCACTAAATAGCTCACTAAGTAGCTAGTCCTTTAGGAAGGGGACAGCATCCAGAAGGGTCTTTTAGGGTTAGATTAATACTAGGTATCCCCCCCTAGACTAGGGAGTTTACCTTTTCTTACTGACAAATATGCACTAAGGGGACAGAGTAAAAGGTGAATGTACTGGTACCAGCTGGAATTCTGTGCTTGGTCAACATCCTGCAGGCTTTCTGATAAGGAGTGGGCAGCACATCATTTCAAGTTCTTCAGCTTGTAAAGTGATACTTATTTTATATCCACTGTGGAGTTTCAGCCCAGAGTACAAATAACCTGTACAAAACTCTGGATTACAAGCATGTTTTCTTAAAGGGGGTAGAAAGGGATTAGAATATGATTAGGGATTTGTTGTTGAGAGGGATTAAGCAACAGGAGCTTTTTAAGGTCACATTCTCAAATGCAGCCTTGCTGTTCCTGAGAATTTGGTGTCTGAACTTCTCCCTTCCTACATTGGAAACACTGAGAAACCTTTGGTTCTTAAGGCAGAGGGATAATGGAATATGGATCTTTAATGCTACAGTAGGGAAAAGATGCTCTTAGAAAATCTTTACTGCTTGTTCTTTCTTGCTGCTTTTAGAGGATTTAATGCTAATTTAAAGGACATTGCTTTATAAATACAGACAGAAAGTGACAAGGCACCCAAGCAGTCATCTTCTCTGGTTCAATTCTGGGGTTCAATGTCTTGGAAACTGCCTTCAGTCCTCTTTCTGTGGGAGCATCATCTGGGGGAGAGCAGGAGAAAGAAACAATCCAGTAAAGGCTAAAAGACACTTGTTGCCTTCATGTCTCACTGAAAAAGGATGCAAAATTTTCTTTGACTACAACTAGCAGAGGCACCTGTTTTACTCACAGTTCATGTTAACTGTAACAGTGGTTTAACCTGACATTTATCCTAGAGTTTAAATGCATGTAAGTGGCTGGAAACTGCTGCAGTGTCAGGACTTTGTAGTGAATGATCCTGTTTCTCTTCTTCATGTTCCTCTCATTTCTTCAAACGTGTGCCCCTGCACCAGGCATCCGTGCTGCAGCTGTAGCAGGCTCTCCTGGGCTGTTCTGCAACATTGCATTTCTGAAATGTTGAGAAATTGTCATGAAACCTTACCTGCTTGTAGCTTTCCTGTTACCTGCCCTTGTGTTTACATGTCCACTTTTTTTCTTCTCTTTCCTTCAAAACACCAAGCCACCAGTCTAACTTAGTAGTAAACTCTATTACATGATTATTGCAGAGTGGAGTTTTGTATTTGTTTTGGGGTTGGTTTTGTGAGGTATATTGAAGGCAGTATAGTTTCCTGTAGTCAGAACAGTTGGAGATAATCCTGGCCTGCTTTGCCATTTTGCTGGTCTTTATGCTATTCCCTGCAAGCTTAGTTGCTGCTCCTGCCTCCTGATTAACTGCTAATGGACTTTTTCTAGTCATTAAACACTGTTGCCTTCTGCATCCAAGCTAATCTCTGTCTTGCAGTCTTCTTCTGCCATTGCAGTAAATCTGGTCTTTGTTGCCTCACTAACAGCAATAGCTTTATGAACTCTTGCCCTGTAGCATCATTCAGTACCTGTAACTTATGGTTTTATGTGCTGAGTAGACTTTTTTTATGAGGGGAAAGAATCAACATGTATCAGGCTAATGCTGATTGCTTCCTAGGAGAAATCTGCAGCCTTTTGCCCTTAAAACCTCAGATTAATTCCAGCTCTAATATAAATGGAAGTTAAATTAAAAGTCTTAAATTTAATTTAGTCATTAGGGCCTTTTGTAATCCAAGGGATGGCCTGTAGGCAGCTGTGTTGTGTGCTTGCAGGAGCCATTATTCCAAGGGGGTTTAGGCCTGGAAATGGTCAACTCAGAAATTCCCTGTCATTTAATTAGAAGCTCAGTCAAATTCTGTTTTGAGTGGGAAAACCTGCGGATCAATCTGGATAGCACAGCAGAGTTAGTCTCCCAATTAAGTGTGCAGGTGTGGTAACACCAATCTAATTGGGGTTTAAGTGTGTTTATTAAAGAGGTTACAGTAGTGCATCAAAGCGTGGTGACTGTATTGTACACGAAGTACTGTGTTTAACACCAAGAAATAGCTTTCAGTAAGTCTTAAACAATGCTTTTTGTTTTTCTCCTTAGATCAATGTTCGAGTTGTTACTATGGATGCAGAGCTGGAGTTTGCCATCCAGCCAAACACTACAGGAAAGCAGCTGTTTGACCAGGTCAGTGAGGTTTGGTATGGGCTCTTGTTTAAGCTTGGAGTACGTTTCAGACTGTAGTGTTTTCTTAAGACTGGATTCCAAATCTGCCTTTCTTTCTTCTCTCTGCCTCCTAATCCAAGGGCCCTGGTCTGAGCTAAGAGCTCTTAAGTTCCATCACAATTAAAGGAAAAAAAAGCAAAAGTCCTTGCAGGTAAGTTATGTTCCAGTGAAACCTGTCTCCCTAGCAGTGTTGGATGGTGAAGTGTTGTAAGGGATCTAAAATGTCTACACAGCATGCTTAGCATGTGAAAGTTCACATCTTGCTTGAAATACGGCTTGGAATTTACTAAATTCTGAAGTTGAAATGTTGTCCCAGAATCAGGTCCTCAGAGGGCTGACAAACCCATCAGAAGCTGGGTTGGAGGTAGCCACTTGCCACAGGTGTCTGCCAGACTTCTAGAAAACCAGTAGAGTTTGTGATCACTGCACAGCAACTATAGCAACATGCCTTGTAAGAAGCCTCTGTACAGCAGGATTGAGCAAAGACTTGTCTAGCCTGCCTCCAGGGGTTCCCAAGGAAGTGGAGGGCAGGAATTGGGCAAGACTCTCCTCCCAAGACTGCTATTCTTCCTGCTATTGTATTAACAATATACAGTTCTGTTTGGAGATGGACCTACAAAGATCAGATAAAGACAACTAAAATAAGCAGAATACTCTGTAAAACTGTTATTCTTTCCTTGGATCACCTCTTACAAACCTGAAGCAAGGCTGAGATTTCAGTAGAAAAATTTACTGGTTTGGAATTTAAAAAATGAAAAAGTTTGCATATAGTTATTCCTGCTGGAACCCTGAAAACCAAACCAAGAATTGATCTACACAGACTTCAATTGCATATATTGAACTGTTTATGGAATGTTGCAGCAGTTCCTTTGCACTTCTTCTCTCATCCCCTGCTAGCCTTGGTAGCAAGGGATTGCTAAGCTTTAACTCAGGTAGGCACAGCTGGCTAAAAGTGTCCCATTCCTTCTGAATTTTTGTTGGTACCGTTTCCTGTTTCAGTGAGTTAGGTACAACTTGCCAGGCTTTATGGTAACTGTGCACTGAGAAGTGCTTGTCAAAAACAGACAACAAACGAAATGGAAGCCCAAACCCCCAACAACTGGGTCTTTGGAGGGAGTGAAAGGAGGAAATCAAATTATGATTGCTGTAGAACTTAACAGTACAAAATAGAGCACTCCACGTATCTGGCAGTGAATCTAACTTTAATTTCTTTGGATTATTAATGATATGGGATAAACATAAAGTATTCATTGACTGGAAATTTGGTTAAGTGCATATGAAATGTGCATTTTTATGGAACCAGCCTTTATGTTTGACTTTCCATTCACTGCTGATCACCCTTGTATCAGTTTAACTTTCTCCACCAGCCCCTTCCATGTTAACCTAAACCAGACAACTCTGGTTTCATCTCTGAGAGTGCAAAAACAGAAATTGCTAAAAGCCAGGTTTTTAAAAGCAGTGCCTTACCTCAGATGGTGGACGTATGTCCTATGTCTTTTATGACAAGGACTTCCCCCTCCCATATATTCACTAATGTTTACAGCTGTTAAGAGTCAGGGTCATCTCTCTGGCAGAAGAGAAACTACTTTCTTGACCTCCAGAGATGAAGCACAAGATCTTGAGATCATGAAAAAAGGCAGGATGCTTTGGTTCCAAGATACTTCCAGTTTGCTGTCTAGATAGTTCTGCATTTCTGAGGGTGCTTGTTGCAGCACTTATTGCTGCTATTGGGATAGACTGTCACCTCTGCTCCTTGTATCCTATGGCTTGGGTTTAAAGCCTCTTGATTGAAAGTTCTTATCCATTGTCCATACCTTGTTGAGGTGTACTTCTGCATATTGAGAGAATACTGAGTTAGAAGTGCATAGCAAAACAGGGGAAGGTCAAGACTGTGTGTTTAGCTGCAGCTGTTCTGACATCCATTCTTCACTTCTGCTGTGCAAGCCTTTTACTATGCCCTTATCTTGGATGGAGTTTACACTCAGATAAAGTCTGTGGAGGCAACAGGTTTTCACAGGTATGGGGAGTGGCCCAGCTTGAACAGCAGCACCACCCTGAGAGGAAAGGGCGTCGAAGAAGCAGGCTATTTTTAAAAACCACAAGATGATTTCTTGGCTTGAGCTGTCAGCCAGCAAGACTGCTCCAGCAGTGCCCTTGAGCTTTAGGCTTTGCTGCCATAAGTGTATCCTGCACGTAAGGCGAATTATAGCTCCCTTTTATAGAAAGGGGCAAAGAGTGGAACACTGTAACTACGGAGTTTAGCTCTGCTCAAGCCAGACCTGTGCACAGTTTATGCTGCAGTGATCTGAGGTGTCCTGAGACCCCACACAGTGGGCTCAGCAGCTGGCCAAAGGAAAAGAAATTCCGGTGGAGGAGAGAGTGTGCCACTGGTGGTGTCTGGGAGTAAATACATTTCTGGCCGGAGCAGGCAGGCATAAGATTTGCTGCTTAATGCATTTTGGGGCTGGGGGAAAAGCAGAATCCCATCTTGACTGTGCCTTGGTTCTTAGTTTGTCCTTGGTTTGCTATGGAGGAAGTCTACAGACCACTTCCCAGAATATAGGTGAAAATGTTCATGACATTGTTCTTTGTATTGGAACTCAAAATGGCCAAATTGTGATGTTTAGCTCAATACATTCTCCTTCCTTGCCTTTTGGGTTTGGGATGAACTTGAGGGCTTACAACTGCAAGTTTTCTAACTTGATTTATAGAAAAAGTGTACTTTTTCTGTTGTAAGAGACACGCAGAGGGAACAGCCTGATAACTGCTTGATTTATGCAGCTCCATTTTAATGAAGTTGCTACACTTTTTTGTGCAACAGGAAGTACCCCTGCTCTTCTGCTGGGTTGAGTAAAGCCCAGCTCCTACCCTTCTAAAAGTATGCATACCTGTCATAAACTTGGCCGTTCTGTGGGGAAACAAGATGCTTGGGGGAAGAGGGGAGGGGAACTTTAGCCCAGTAAAGGCTGAAGTACTTTCAGACCCTAGATCTTAAAGTTGTGGGGTTTGGGGGCTTCAGTTTGGGTGGCTGTGGGGTTTGCTTGATTATTTTTATGTTTTTGACATAAACTGTAGTTAGTTATGACTGGGACTGCTGAAGTAGGATGTGTAAACTGTACCCTACTAAACAGAGCCCATAGTGTGTAGCTATGAAGCTGTCCTATTTCCTCAACTGGGTGCTGGCCTCTGTATCCTTAAAACATTGTATTTGCTTAGTGGCATTTTTCATACTACTGTGTGATTTTCTTGGCCTTCTCCCATCACTAAACTTCATTGGTTGTCTGTTATTGGACTATGTCGTACAAACAGTAATTCTCAGAGTGCTGATCAGAATGGCACATTTCTCCCCATCTCTCTTATCAGCCCCAGGAAGCTTCTGGCTTCCAGATACAAACTTCTGAAAAACTTAAGGGAAACTTAATGAAGTATCCTGAAATCATGGGTTCTCTCAAGTCTGCTCTCCAGACGGAGTGCTGAGCAATACTGTAAATGGGGACAGTGAGGCAGCAAACTACTGGGCTGTAAGAACAGGCAGTCCAAGAGCAGGAGGAGTCAGGAACCTCTTGGGCCATCTCCTCCACTAAAGAAAAGGAACGTCTCCAAACAGGACTATTATCACTAGTAAGTGCGCCATCCAGTCAATGGATGGTGTATCCAGGGATTTCATCTGGTTAGGATTAACGCTATGTGAAATGAAATCTGTCCTGGTGTTGAGCCATTCCTGTGTTTGCGTCCTTCAAAACCAGCCTGTGTGTGAATTTTAAAAAGGAGTTTCCTTGGCTGGGACTACTCGCAGCTTGTTTTAATTCTCAGACCTGCACAGGGAGCTCACTGCAGGAGCTGTGTGAAGCATCCCGTAGCTGCTTCCTCCAGCCAAATAGTCTTTGGTGACTGGCAGACAAGATCACTTGAGTACTGCTACCTAGTTGTAGTCAGTACTAACACTGTTACAGACCATGTCACTGTAAGCTTTGGTGAAAGAAGTAACTTGTCTGCTTCGCCAAATACAGTTTTGAGAAGATGCAGTAGATCTTCTTGGGCAGAAGCTCCAAATGCTGCCAGTGTACCAGTCTAGCAGTTGGTGGGCTGTCACTTGTCCTGTTCATCTCTCCCAGTTTCCCCAGAATCATCATCTCCTAGGAACTGCATGGGACAAGTAGCTTGGCCTGTGCCATTGCTGTCATCTACTGCAGCTGTGTATCTTTGTCAATGAGATGAAATTAAGAGATGAGATGCCAGATGAGTGGGATGAGGCTGTTGCCCGCACAGTTGAGTGTACCTGCACCTCTGGTGCTCTCTTGCCTACAATAATTGGTTTTTGTCTTTTTTTACCTTTGTGTTGCAGGTGGTTAAAACCATAGGCTTGCGAGAAGTGTGGTACTTTGGTCTTCAGTATGTGGACAACAAAGGATTCCAGACTTGGCTGAAGCTTGATAAAAAGGTAACAGACTTTGGGCTAATTGCTGAACAAAGGTTAACGCTTTTATGATTCCTGATGTGTTATTGGCTGCAGCTTTATAAACCTTGTACCTGTTGTCAATTGTTCCTTAATTCTCATAACTCCAGGACTGTTTTTAGAGATTGCAGTGTGACCTCCATGGGAACTGTTTGGGTGAGGTGTGGCATGATGGAAGTTTACCCTTTTTCTCCATGTGAATTGCAGAAACCTTTATAGCATTTGTCAGATACACAGCAGCAGCTTGATATTATACTTTGGTTGATTGAAGCAGCTATTCTTGCTGTGACTGGAGGAGCACCTGGGCTGGTGAATGGTTTTGGTCTCTGCTTCTGCAGGATCAGTTGTTATGGAGAAAGATAGGTCACTTCAAGGCTGTGCAGTTTTAACAGAGCATTGGTGCCTCTGATGTGCTCTTGTTTGTAGGCTTGCAGTTCTTCTGAGGGTATGAACTGTTGTTCTTAATTGGACAGTCAATGGAGTTCTTGTTCAATGACAGGAAGCTGTTGTCTGTCAAATGCATACAATAGTGGAGGGGTTTGCCCATCTGACAGAGCATGGTAAATCATTCTCCAGTCACCAAGGTTTGCTGTGCAAATAGAATTTTACTGGCTTAGCTGGAAAACATAATGCATCTCCTCATACCAGTAAGCAGCCAGAATGAAGGAATTCCAGTAATGAGTTGCCAGTCCTTCTCTTCTTAGGCAAATGGCCCAAATGCTTTTTTCTGTGTAAAAGCAACTTACTCTACTGTTGCAACCCCACTCAGCTGTGGTGTCACCTCTGTCTTCAGGTTTCTGCTCAAGAAATCAGAAAGGAGAATCCCCTCCAGTTCAAATTCCGTGCCAAGTTCTTCCCAGAGGACGTGTCTGACGAGCTGATCCAAGACATTACACAGAAGCTCTTCTTCCTGCAAGTGAAGGAAGGGATCCTCAGTGATGAGATCTACTGTCCTCCTGAAACAGCAGTTCTTCTTGGTTCCTATGCTGTGCAGGCCAAATTTGGAGATTACAACAAAGATGTACACAAGCCTGGATACCTCAATTCAGAGCGTCTTATACCCCAGAGGTAAAGGAGTTGGTTGATGCAGTCTCCCTTTCTTCTGTGTTTTTTAAAGTCAAGGATTTGCACTCTAGTTAAATACAGAGTTTCATTGAAAGCATGCCTTTTCTACTGAACTGTATGCATTTGGAGGGTTACCTCCTTTTATTTCTGTGTCATACTGGAGTATGGCTTTTGTGCTCTCTCCTTGGGTTGGTTAGGTAGAGGAAGTATTACTTTTAAATTCAGCTTTTCTTTCCTAAATATTGCTGCCATACTGGTAACTGGCAGTAAGAATGTCTTCAATAAGAGAAGCATTCAGTCAAGAACCTGTTGAAGGTTGAGTTGTGTGGACTTAATTCTAATGCACTGTCCTAGAAATCTTGTATCTGGGAAGCATGTCTTGAGGCTATGTAGTCCATCCCCACAAGGATAAACATATGCTACCAGGCAAAAGACTTCTGTTTACATTTCCTGATGCAGCAGTGTCTAATTTCAGGAATGACACCAACTTTTGCTTTGCTTTAACCCTCTCGTGTCTACAGGATATATGTTATTCTTTTGGCAGCATTCTGCTTGCATCTCTTGTCTCTTGTCAGTGACCAGAAAGGCTTTGTGAAGGGGTTTTGTTCGTCCTGAATTACTCTGCTGCACAGAGTACATCTTTGGGCTGAGTAGGGTCTTCCTCTTGGTTTCAGGAAGGCTTCATGGGTGGGACTAATTTTTCAGTAAGTCTGTAGCAAAAATCAGCATCAATGGATACTGCAGAACTTAAAGTGTAATCTTACTAATATCTATTTGCTTGTGTAGGGTGATGGACCAGCATAAGCTCTCCAGAGAGCAGTGGGAAGAACGGATCCAGGTGTGGCATGCTGAACATGGTGGCATGCTCAAGTAAGTGTTTTGTGTTGGTCCTTAGACTGGTCGCTTTGTTGCTGGTTGGTTACCTTAAGCTTTCAGTTCTACAACCAGCTTTTGAAATAGACTCTAGGACGTGCCTGTCTGGGAACTCTTGGTGTATATCTTCTAGTCCAGCATTGAATCACATGGTAAAACTCAGTAGGATATTTGCACTGGTGCTGAGAACAGTGTCTTGGATGGCTTCCTGAAGATCTTGAACCTAGGTACAGTGTATCAATGATGCCTTTGAGTTGTTAAAAAAAGAAAAGGTGTAAGTCTAACTTTATGTTCACTGAAGCTTTTGCATTGGCAGATGAGGAAGTTTCAGATTCTGTACCTTTCCCACTATCTGTACCTTGAGACAAGGATGAATGCTGAGAGAGATGGGTGTTGCTGTTTTCCTGCCTGGAAATACTGTGGTTTGGTGGATGGAGCACTGTTTGTGTTCATAGGTGTAATAGCATTAATTTCTGAAGGGAATCCCAAATGGTGAATGTTCAGTTTTAACTCTTGTGTTTGATGTGTGGGTTTAGGAAAAGCTTCTTCTGATGGCTTTATGCTTTCTGAGATAGTCAGCTAAATGAGAAGCTAACATGTGCTCTCCTTCCTGTCTCAATCAGGGAGAATGCCATGCTGGAATACCTCAAGATTGCTCAAGACCTTGAGATGTATGGAATCAACTACTTTGAAATAAAGAATAAAAAAGGAACTGAGCTTTGGCTGGGAGTTGATGCCTTGGGTCTCAACATCTATGAAAAGGATGACAAGTGAGGGTTTTGTTTCATTTCTGATCTTCTGGAGCAAGGGTTGTTATGGGAACCCAGGGACATTTCTCATTTACAGTATCAAGGCAAGGTCTAGAACTTGCTCATGTTCCAATTTTGGATCAGTAGCTGAAGCTGTGCTAGGAAATGAACTTGCACATCATTTCTGGTTTCATGACTTGCCTGACTTGCTAGAGGTATTAGGTATGCAATGCCATCCGGCAAATCATGCAGAGTTATAGAGCTGAACCCTGAACTAAGGAGTTTGCTGAGTGTTTCCTTGAGTCAGGTTACCAGGTATGCCAGCACTGGGTACGAGAACCCAGATAGGCGAACATATCTGCAGAGTGTTTGGACATCCGAGGCCATTCCTACACTGAAGTTAATAATAGATGTGTGTACAACTGCCTGGTTTT
Source organism: Bolborhynchus lineola (assembly GCA_025448015.1). NCBI lineage: Eukaryota > Metazoa > Chordata > Aves > Psittaciformes > Psittacidae > Bolborhynchus > Bolborhynchus lineola. Next base: position 9,282 of record JAOEHX010048525.1, on the reverse strand, counting down.
GAAAAAGATTATGGGGTGGACACGAAACCAAAGCTGGATAACACCCAGAGCCGAGGGAGGAGTTAACCTATAGTTACTGTAAACGAGGAATGAAATGAGGTCTTGCTGAGGTATAGGTAGTTTTAATCAGCCCTTCTGGTAAAGGCAGAGCCATTGCTAATTGGATAGTAGGTGGGAAATGATAGACTGCATCTATAAATAAACATAAAGGAAGGTGAGAATAGCTGCATCTAAGCCTTCTAGTCTCTTCTAATACTCCACAATGGAAGGATTGAAGGGGTGTTAAAATAGGCATTTTTTAGACAAAGCATTGCCGTCTAGGTGGCTTCCCCCTGCCCCGTATGTTCCAAGTCTTAGTTTCATGTCATTAAGCTGTAACAGACTGTCATTGTAATACAGAAGGGATTTCGCCTGTTCTATATCTTTGCTTCCAAAAAGCTTTGAATCCAGCCCAAATATTAATTGGAACTCTCTGGAGCTTCTGTTAAAGACTGCAGAGAGAAATGCAATCTTTTCTGCAATGCTAATATGTGCTGTCACCCAGAAAACAAGGAGTGTCACTTGAAAGAAAAGTAGTTTCGCTCATGTAATACTTCAGTCTTGAATGACTAGTCTTGCTATGTAACCACGGTCACACAAACAGGTTTTTCGAGCTGCACGAGCAGAGTGTAGCCATTGACTGCAGAGACCTGTCAAGAGTGTTTGCAAAACAAATACCATGCTGAAATAAACTACTTGTTTCTGCTGTAACTCTTGCTGCTATGTAATTAAGTCTTTTGGGCAGATATGGGGACTAGAAAAATAGCAATGTGTACTTCACCTCTGGTTTATATGTGCCGAATTTGGGGACTGGGGCAAAGGTGATGAAAAAGTGAAGATTTCATTGTTGAAGCTCAACCGTGAGACCATGCTACAGGTGTATGAGCCTCTGTGCTGTAGTGTATGTCAGTGTTCTGCTTCTAGATATCTTCAATTTTTTCTGCATTAAAGAGGAGAACCTGCAATAGAACTCCTGTTAACAGAAGTGAATCATTTTTAGTTGTCCATCATGCTGTATTATCTAGGGTTGAAACACTTAAGCTAATATGACAGACTGGAGTAATGAATCTCAGTCAATCAAAGAATTTTCTTTGCAGTTCTTAACGTTACACACACACAGAGTGTTGTGTAATCTTGCAGTTGAGTTAAAGGCTGAATAATGGTAAATTCTGAAGAGGATGTATTTTATTTTTGATGTCAGGCTTAAACAAAAATGCTTGGCTCCAGTGAAGTCCAGCTATGTAGTAGCCTTCCATCTCTGTGACAGTGAGTCAAATTCCCCCAAAACTGTCATGTTTTCCTTTACCAATGAGCTCCGTAGGGAGGTTTCTTACAGGATTTGAGTGGCTCTCTCTGGTGACAGATGTTTCTCTAAGTGCTGAACATTATATACTTGTGTCTTCATTTATTTGAAATAATTGTCAGCACCTCAGTGTGTCTGACACGTATATTGGAGGGGTTAGGTAATAGCAACAAGATTGCTTGTTGGTATTATCATTTATGAGAGACACAATTCTTAATTGTTAACTGCTGTCTTTAGAGAATATTTCTTCCCTTGATAAAAGAAGGATAAAAGAAGAATAAAAGAATAACAATGTGATGTTAAACATTGAAATATTTTGTTAGGGGGAATTAAAGGAATTGGTTACAGTCAAAGATGCAAGTCCTTGTAATGTTAGAAATTGCTGCAGAGCTGGGCAGATATGTAAGGGTGCAGTACTGAAGTGGCTTAGAAACACTTGACCTCTTGAATAGTTTGATGCATTTTATATGCAAGAGTTCCTTGCAGCATCCCTTAAAAGTATTTCTTTTCTTTCCAGACTGACTCCAAAGATTGGGTTCCCTTGGAGCGAAATCAGAAACATCTCTTTCAATGACAAGAAGTTTGTTATAAAGCCTATTGACAAGAAGGCACCAGTAAGTATATTTAGACTGGATTCCTGGCTATTGCATACGAGCAACTAATGCTGTTTCATCTCAAAATAAAGTAGTCTTTGGAGAGGATAAAGCTGCAGATAATTCTAGGTGCAAAATAAGTGTTAGTATTAAAGCTGTCTGCTCATGGCTCACTTCCACACTACTGAAAGAGCAAAAGCCAGTTGAGGACCATGGTGATCACTGACCCTGAATGCTGGGGTAAAATGGCAGTATATGATTTCTGTGGAAGAACTGAAATGTAGCTACCTGTGAAGGTTGCTTTTCAGTACTTACAGATGTGTTTGAGTGTTACTGTAGTAAAGAATTGGGAGCTTACTTTGACCTGTTAGGAACATAAAGTGGAATAACTGGTGTAGGTGGATCTCATTCTGTCAGTCTTGTGAAACTGTTGGAATAGTTGAGAAAGGCCTCCTCTTCCCCCACCGCAGTACTCTGCCTTGGTGGGTGAGTACACCCCTGAGAAATACTAAGCTGTTTGGCTTTGGCAAAAGGTGATGGCTTATGAATTTCTTTAACAGAAAAAGATCCTCCCAGTAGTTTAAAGGGTACTCATGAACAGGGTGCTGCAGGGCTTTCTTCCAGATGACCTGGCTTTTGAGGGAGAGGAGCTGCTTTCTGTGATGCTGTTAGTGAAAGCCAACAAAACTCCAGAGATAAGAGGCTGGTCTGTCAGGCATGCGTTCCTCAATAGAAGAGCCTCTTGGGCGTGTTGTACACATTACAAAGTAATAACCTCCTGTTTATGGATCACAGCTTTGCATCCACTCCCCAACAGTAAATCTGACTCAGTTTGAAATCAGAGACTTGCAAGAAGCTGATACAGAAAGGTGTTAACATTGAAAAACCTCAGTTATGTTTCCTGTCTCTGCCTCAATTGCCCTTTTCCCTCTGGAGTTGAGTTAAAGCTATGCCTGAAAGAAGAATTTTTTTGGGCAGTGATTCTGAGCACTCAGGAAGTTGTGTGGGTCTTTTCATATGCTTCTGTCTACTTCAAAAATGCAAGTAGTATAACTACACCAAAATACTCTGTCCACCCAAGTTGTGGGTTGGAAGCTCCCTTTAATTTGGAGGATCCCACATGTCAGTGTTTAAATGAACTCTAATGTAATGGGTAGAGTCCTGTGGAATCTTGCCTAGAATAAGCTTTTTAATTTTTAGACCAGTCTGCCCACACACTTCAACATCTTCAGTACATTATCATTACAATATAGAGCCAAGTTATATGCAACTGGGGGAGACTAGGGATGAGGAAAGGAGGTGGGGATTCTTCTGTGTTATGTCAATGTTCTCTCCCTTGCTTATGGCCTTAAATGATAAACGCAGCCACCGCCTGTGCCCTCAGTATTTACTTCCACAGAAGTGAACCTTGCCTCAGCGTAGAACATGTTCATCAGAAGGTACACAGACTGTTTGTTTTCAAAATGACTTGTCAGGAGGTTGGATGAATAGCTTACAGGTACAGCAGTGTCAGACCTGTACAGCTCAGAATGTCTCTGGCAGGATTTTTGGGGCCTGGGAAACAACACACTGTGCTGACTGCCTCTTCTGCATTAGTGTGTGAACTGGAAAAATGCATTAAAGGAAAAAGTCATTGTCAGCATATTCATGGTCATCTTAATAGTACTTGAAGAGCTTTTTATTGTTTCTAATATAACTTCTAGCTTTTTGAGAGATAAAATTGTAGAATCAGAATGGTTTTATTGGAAGAGACCTTAAAGATCATCTAATTCCAGCTCCCCTGCCATGGGCAAAGACAAAAGACAGCCACAACTTGTGCTTCTGAGCTTAGGCATTTAAAAACATGATAGCTGCTGCCATGCAGAATTGACTCCCTGTTGTGCCCCTTCTCATTTCCACCTCTTGATAGCAGCAATGCAATCCATGGGAGAGTGATTCTGAGGAATGGGTGCTGGTGGTAATGTGGCAGCTTGCCTGTTGCCCGTATCACCATCCGCACAGTACTCAAGAACAAGCACGAAGATGCAGAGTTTATTCCCTGTGTAAGTTGAGACTGTTGTAAACATGTGGCTGTGGACTCGGGGAAAAAACATCAGGCAGGTGATGACCTTGGCCCTCTGTATCCCTTTCTCAGATTGACTTCTACGAGATCAGTCTGGTGGGTAGTTTTTATAAAAGCCTGGTTAGAACACAGATAACAAATTTGGGCTGTTCTTTTTGCTGACCCAGACAGAAATTTTGGACTGTCTTGTGTGTTGTCACTGCCTGCAGCCCAGTATTCAAAATAACCCTTTTGTTTGCTGGTTCCAAAAAAACAGCTGCTATTTGACATTCCAGTAACAGCAGAGGTCTGCTTAACTAGGAAATGCCACGGAGAGGAAGGAATGACATTGGAAGGTGTTTCTTCTCTTGCTCTGCAAAAAAAAACCCAAACCAAAAGCCCACAGATGGTGCCTTGAATATTGATTTAAACATCAGGAAATTCTACAGTTACTCTAACAGTCTGTAACACATTTTTAGTTTAATGCTTTATCTTCTGGTCACAAAACCTTGCAAACTGAAAAACTAATTACTTGGTACTAGAGATCTGTGAGTAGTTGCCCAGATGGTTACCTGCCAACCCAGAATCTTCCGTGACAATCTTCACAAAGGCTCCTTGAAATGGAGATTGTTAATTTTCTCTAACGGATACCCTTCTATAAAAGGTAACTTGCCAATTCTTTAACTGAAGCATATAAATAACAGTTGTTTTAGCTTCAGATGATACTGTCAGTCTCTACCGCTATATTTAAGCGGCTTGCGTATGTGTTTTGGTTACAGTGAAGTTAGTGGCAAGATGCTGGGAGAAAGCACGCTTGGGAAACTGACTGTCAGGTCTCTCTTCTAGGACTTTGTGTTCTATGCCCCTCGTCTGAGAATTAACAAGAGGATCCTGCAGCTTTGCATGGGCAACCATGAACTGTATATGCGGCGCAGAAAGCCCGACACCATTGAGGTGCAACAGATGAAAGCCCAGGCCCGGGAGGAGAAGCAGCAGAAACAACTGGAAAGGTGATCTTAAATACAATCAGCAGAAATGGGGTGGCAGGGATGAATGGCACTAGTGCCACAGCAGGGCTTGGCAGGCAACTGTACCTGCAGGGCAGCTGGCAGCAACATGGCTTTTGCAAGGAAACATGAAAGTAAAGGCACAGCGGGCTCTTGTGTGGTGGTGCACACCCAGAGAGAGCTCCTCCTGGATCCTCCTGAGTGTTAGGATCTGATTTATGTGTTGGACCAAGGGATGGTTGAGAAGTAAGGAAGAAGCCTTCAAGGGTGCACATGGGTATGCTGTGAAGAGGACAGAAGGGCTAGGAGACCTGTTACAGGCACAGAAAAAGGATTAGGGATTCTGTTGGACTTCCACTGCTGGCTGCAGGTTGTTTAGGGTTCAAGAAATCATGATGCTTTTCTCCTGTATTTGTGGCTTATTTGCTATCATTCCCTCACTGCTCTTGTTCTTATGGCTTCTCGGCTTCCCTTACAACTGAAGTAACAAAGTTAAATCTCTGCTGTACCAAGAAGATTTGCAGTACCCAGTCCACACTTGCAGTGCCAAGTCCAGATTTTCTCTCTCTGCATGTAGTAGCTATTGGGTATTCTAAATTTCTGTGGCAAGCAACTGAAATAGAAATGTTTTTATGAAGTGGGGTATCCAAAACTGAGCAAAAATTCTGAAGTGATGAAGGAAAAAGCTATATCTATTTCTGTCTTCTGGCTCTTGTTTTGTGGCAGTTGCTTCCCACTGAGCTGCCTGGAGAAATGCCCAGCCAGCATTCTTTTCTGGCTGTACCTTAGGTCTGAAAGTGAGCTTCAAGCATGAAATCTGTTTCTAACAGGCAACAACTAGAAAATGAAAAGAAGAAAAGGGAGACAATTGAGAGGGAGAAAGAGCAAATGTTGAGGGAGAAGGAGGAGCTCCTGGTGCGGCTGCAAGAATATGAAGTGAAGACTCAGAAAGCAGAGAAAGGTAAAGTGCTTGTACCAGACCATACGTATTGTGCTCCACAGGAGGATTATATGGGTCACTACCTACACCTAGCCTAAACCCTGGTGACACAGGGAACTCTTGGCAAGGCTTATTGATACCTGTCAATGTGGATAAATACACACATACACATACTGATACCAGCAAAAGTATGAAAGTACCATAAAATCTGCCAATTGTATTTGGGTACTGAAGGCCACTAACTCTAGTTTCCTCTGTTGCCAAGAGGGTTTAAATAGTTTGGCCTCTTCCAGCAGGCAGCGTTCAGCTCTCAAGTACTTTTTACTTAACTCCTAACAGAAAAAGTACTTTTGGAGAGAAGTCTTTCCAGTGAAAAGGAAGCTTCTGTTTCAGTGCAGTTTGAGACAGCAACATCTGGCCTTTGCAATTAAGGGCACCAGAATCATGTCAGTGCTGCAGGCGTCAGTGCAAATATCTTGCAGAAAATTTAATCATGTGCAGCTAACTACTTGATGTGTTATACAAATAATTACTTTGAGGTGCATAGTGAAGGGGTATTGCAAGCAGGAGTGAAGTGCTTGTCATGACTTCTATGGTTACCTAGCAGATTGCCTGTAGACCCTTCACTTTGACCAGGCTATGCACTAACTACACTGATTCATCTTGTTCCAGAGCTCTCAGATCAGATCCAAAGAGCCATTCAGCTGGAGGAGGAAAGGAGACGAGCGCAGGCAGAAGCAGAACGTTTGGAAGCTGATCGTTTGGCTGCTCTGCAGGCCAAAGAAGAGCTGGAGAGACAGAATATGGACCAGATAAAGAGCCAGGAACAGCTGGTAAGACCCAGTCATTTTGAGGATAAGAGACAGAGGTGTGTTGCTGTGCCCTTTGAGAAAGGTAAAGCCTTTTTCTCCAGGGAAAAACATTATGAAGTAGTAGACCACGTGGTAACATCATTGTGGCACTGGTTTCTGTCATGAGCAGTCTGCTTTTTAAGTCTTAAATTCTTATTCAGTCTTTATTACAGTGGAGTGTAACGCTTGGGTCTTTTCTCAGTCAGTAGTGTTTGCTCTGTATTTTGTTTTTTTTGAAGAGTACTTGTAATTCCAATTTTATTATTCAACAGGCTACAGAGCTTGCAGAGTATACAGCCAGGATTGCACTTCTTGAGGAGGCAAGGAGGCGTAAAGAGAGTGAGGTTGAAGAGTGGCAAATCAGAGTGAGTATCAGCTTTACAAAGTTGCCCTGGAGCCTTGCAATTGAGCATACCACAGTGCTTAGCCTGATATGACTTCTCTAAACGTGTAGACAAACATCTGTAGGCCAACAGAGAAGTGCAGACTTGTGAAGAATGTGCAATATGTCTGTAAGACATCTTTCTTCCAACAAGCCCTCAGTCAAAATTCAAAGTTGAAGCCTGTATGAAAGGTAAAAGTGTAATTCTAGTCTTGGAGACATGGGGGAGAAGTGGTACATTGTATAAATGAGGCATTTAATCTGTGATGCAATGTCTGAAAACATCAGGTCAGTCAAGGGAAGATGCCACACTGCAGGTACCAGTCCCGAGGAGCGTGCACTGTTGTCAGTGGCTTCCTGGCACCTGGGTTGGGAGAGTTTAAGAATTGGAAGCACCAACCCTCGCCAGGCTCAGCATGCCTGGTTCTCCCAGTGCCCTCTGGCAGGTGCTGCAGACTGCACAGGAGGGCAGAACCTCTGAAGCAGCATGGAATCTGACTGCCCAGTATGCAATTGTATTAAAATGCCTGACAACCAGGGAACCAAAGTTCTTGCTCTGTGGAACCTGTATCTACAGCCTACAGCTCTTTGAATGGAGTGCAGGATGAAGATAACTGTAGATGCCTGTAGAATCGTTCTTCCTAGAATGTGTTGTGTTGGAAGATCCTTTGTTCAGATCCCTTGCTCATTACATAATTACACAGTGGATGATAGTACCGCTAGCAAAAATGTTTTGCTTAAGACCACAACAGTGTCAGCTGCAGAGATTTAATTCCCTCTTCTTGCTTTTTATAGTAGACTGAAAAAAGTGGGGAGACAAGTGTTAAACTGTTTGTTAAACTGGTGTAAAGCAAGAAATGCATTTAAAACTACTTTTCACTCTCTGCCCAAAGGCCAAGGAAGCTCAGGAGGATCTGGTAAAGACAAAGGAGGAGCTACAGTTGGTGATGACTGCTCCACCTCCACCCCCACCCCCTGTCTACGAGCCTGTTAACTACCACGTCCATGATAACTTGCAAGATGAGGGATCTGAGTACTCTGCCTACAGCGCAGAGTTCTCCAGTGAGGGGATCCGAAATGACCGCAACGAGGAGAAGCGCATTACTGAAGCAGAGAAGAATGAGCGTGTGCAGAGGCAGCTGAAGGTAAGACAGTGGAGTAATTGAAACAATTGTTCCTAGGAAATAGACCACTTAATTGCTTCGTTAAGCACACAAAGCACAATAGCTTCTCTTCATTTACAGTTCCTGTAGGCAGTTGGAATTAAATACAAGATCTACAATGGTTACTGTCATTGCTCAGGCTTTGAGATTACTTATTCACATTATCCATAGCGTTTATGGAAAGCATGTGTTGTATCACCGTCACTGTTAGATCATTCTGTCCAGTCATTTAACAACTGTCAGTTCTCTCACCAAAGAGCACTGCTGTCACCAGCTGAAAGCTTCACATGCATAATCTGTATCTGCTGTCCTTCATAATGCAGGCGCTGACAGATGAGCTGGCCCAGGCTAGAGATGAAAACAAGAGGACCCACAATGATATTATCCACTCAGAGAACATGCGACAGGGGCGTGACAAGTACAAGACACTGCGGCAGATCCGGCAAGGCAACACCAAGCAGAGAATTGATGAGTTTGAGGCAATGTAATGATGCTTGTAACGAGAAGGAAGGACTGTGGGGAAGGCAGATCTTAATGCTGTATTCTTGTTCTGGGGGGCGTTTTTGTTGGTTTTTTTCCCTAAGGAGGGGTCACTGTATGAGACATAACAAGTGTTTAAAAACCCCAAGGTTTTTAAAAAAAATCTCCTGAATCTCCTTTTTATTCCATACCTCCTATTAAATTTGATATAGTTAAAAACTCATGGTACCACTGATTCTGGTAACTTGCTCACGCCTTTCCTTAGTGCCAAAAGGCCTTAGGTCACATCTCTCTTTAAGCAAGCAGGTGCTGGATTCAGCTTGTTATAAAACTAAGCGACTGTGGGCAAATTTTGTGCCATATGTCTCTCTATAAGTAGGTATGGTGTAAAGTCCAACAGTTGCAAAGACAGGTTGAAAACTCAGAATTTGCAAGCCCTGTATGTATGTGTATGCATTTGTGGTTATATACCCTGTTTTTTTC
>JAOEHX010048524.1:20029-43757 GCA_025448015.1 Bolborhynchus lineola | reverse complement strand
AAACCACAACGGTTCTTTTAGGAGGGGGAAGTGAATGAACAAACTGCGTGGCTGATTTACAGCTTAAACCACGACAGGCTCACACCGTACTCTCCTTCTGTTATGCTCTCTCTAGCAGTAGATTGCTTTCTGAGTGTCACGTTTGGCCTCTACACTGATGGCAAGGTGGCAGCTGTTCCACCCTTCATCCCTAGATAAACCCCTCTTCATCCCCTCTTCTGCCATAGGAACAAAAGAGCTCTATAGAATGGATTTTTTATGGCAAAAATGGGTGAAGAAGATTATACTTTGGGGTCAGTATCTCTGTTCTTGAAATGAGCTCATTAACCACTGGCAAACTTCTCAGTCTGGGGAGAAGGAGGTGGTCAGCCATAGTGGCTGGCAGACAGGTGGATTGGAAAAGCTGGTTCCTATGTGAGAGCACAAGAAAGCTCCAAGGCTTTCAAGAGCAGTATTATCAAGTTTAGGGGTGGGTTCTGAAGACAGGCACAAGCCCAACAGACTGCCAACAGAAAGTGGAAATGCCATTCAGGATCATCAAAGCTTGGCCCTACTTTTGCTCCTTCCTTCTCTTGCGCCCTTCTTGTGCTGGAGGTGGAGGAAGGGCTTCACATGTCTTGGGATCACACGTGCCTGGGCAAGGAACCTGGGAGGGTTTGCCTTGTAAGGACTATGTAACAACAACGATGCCTGTGACAAGAGGCTGAACCTTCCTCAGGAGGAACACTGAGCAAAAGGAAGGTGCCAGGCTGTGCACCAATGGGCAAGGGTTTAAAGAGGGGTGGCTAGGTTCATCACATCCCCCAAGCATAGCTGGATTTCCTCCAGAAATTTCCTCCAGAAATTTCCTCCAGAAATTCTGCTTTCACCAGAACCTTGCCTGGCTTTAGGGTCTGCTCATTTTGTAACTCTTGTAATTGCTTTTCCAGAGCAATGGCATTTGTTCTGCCTCACCCATCTTCCCGATTTAGAAATAAAGTCCAGCTGCAGCTAAATTAGCTCCTGGTTATCATCAGTTTCCATTTTGAAGACCAGTATCACAAAATAAAGCTGCAAAATCTTAATTTTGGGAAAAGCAAGCTGGCATCTTTCTCTGATTCTATAAGGTTTCCTCAGTTATATTGGGATTTAAGGATCTTCTGCAACCCCACTGCAGTTCAGGAGCAAAACACAAACACACATCATACACAAGACAGCTGCAGCCACCTTTATTCAATTCCTTCAGATGTTATAATCTTAAGGATCTCTAAAACATGTAAGAGAAATTTACCAAATTTCTATATGTAAAATAAAATTAATAAGATATGTATATATATGTAGTTAAAATTGCTTCTTGAATTAAATAATGACAATAAGACAAAGCTACTAAATGAATAATGAGATAAGCTGCATGCAAACTGGACATAGGAATGCATAAACAAATGTCAGAGGCATCATTAATGCCATGGTAATTCTTAGTTCTTCTTTCTTAACTCCCTGGATACTATGAAGCCCACATAAGCATTACGAAACTTCCTATGTTGTCAGTTACAGACTTGACAACCTCACTTAAAATAAAACCATCAAAGGAATATGCTTCTCTTACTTGAAAAAAGTCTGTATTAGCAGGACTTTCACACCATCAGATTTACACTACCAGTTGCCATTTATACTTTCCCTGCTTCCTTATCCTAATTTAAGATACTACTTTTGAAGTTCGCATAGAGGTAATAGATTGACAGCAGCTCATTAATTGGCATAACGCAAAAGAAATTCAAAGCTGGAAACAGTGGAAATGAGATGTTAATGCTGCAAGAACACAAAAAATGTGTACGTGAAACCACTGATTTCCTGAGGCCCCTTTCATCTTCCCGTCATTCCCTTTTATGTGCCTTGGCATGTCTGCAACCACCACTACCAGCACATAAAAATACGTATATTTAAAAGAAGAAAAATGTGCTAAAGTCTGAGCACTTTATATGAAATAGTACATTCAAACCTTATCTTGAAAGTCAAATCCTAAGACTGCAATGAATAACTTCTCATAGAAATGGAATCTGAAATATGACCATAAGATTACAAGGTTCTTCAGTCACATGGGCAATTATATTCTGCCTTCCTCTAGGTATATTTTCCTATTCAGAGTGATCTCATTTCTTTGTTATCTTGTGAGGGAGTAGGGAAAACTGGCTGCAAACTCATACACATACATATACTCACATACAGTCTTACCACTGATGTATATGTACCCTTGTTTTTCTCCTGGTGTTCACCCATTTCCAGTACAGCCAATATGACTCATTACTTCATTACTTCTTAAATTCAAAATAAAATAAATTATTATTCCTTTTCTGGTCTGTATATTTTTTGTTTGCATTTATTCTCTGTGAATTTATTACTCTGTGATATTATTATTATTTACAATGTTATTTAAATTTCCTAATTATTGCGCATCTGTGTATGCAGAAAAACATGGGATGGGAGGGGTTCTGAATATATTACCTTGTCCTAGCATATGCAGTAATTTCTTGGTATGCGCTTTTAAATTCTTCACTAGATTTCCTTTGTCCATTTCAGGAAAGCCACTTGCACATAGAGCAGGCTCAGGTGTGTATTTCTCACAACTATTTTTAGGATGTGCTTGCACTAAGATTTATACTGTTCTCTGGAGGCGTCTGTCTTTCTACACCTATTAAATTGGCTGTGTGATTAAGCTTCTAATTTAGGCTAGTTTTAGGCACAGGCTGTTCTCCAGGGTTCTATCCACATCACCTGCATATCTGACATTATTAAGAAAAGTACCTCCTGTCTTACCAAAAATCTCCACCGCATAGTCAGAAAGTGACAAGTTATTTTGTCCTTGGCAGGGGACAGCAAAATTTGGAATTGCCTTTCCTTCATGGAAGATCTTGGCCACTTTAAGTGAAACATCTCAACACATATGCCTGTGATTTTCCAAGTCCCAGATCAGCTTCTCTGCACAGCTTGAGTTCAGCCAGTAAGACTCTGCATACGTGAAGAGTGAACATGTACAAAGCCCACCACAAAACACAAGGCTCCACTTCAGGCATTATGAGTCAAGAGGACGCTATAGCCCAGACTTCCAGGAGCTCTTTTCTGTTCTTAACTTCATTTATCCTAGATCTTAACAGAAGAGCCATTTAACATTTTTCTCAGTTTATTCTTCATAACTCTGAAATTTCTCATGGATTTTCATTCTGTATTTCTTAGATGACTGCCACATATTGTGTCATGGTTTAAGCCAGGGCATGCTGCAAAACTTTATAATTCAGATAGAGATGGAGAATTTTTAACCTTTTTCTGAGTCAAACATGAAAAGAAAGCATTTCTGACCCCTTGCTTCTTAACCACTGATTCATAGAATCATTGTTTATGTTGGAATCATTGAGTCCAACTGTTAACCTAGCACTGCCAAGTCCACCACTAAACCATACCCCTGAGTGCCACATCTATATATCTAAATACCTCCAGGGATGGTGACTCCACCACTTCCCCAAGCAGCCTGTTCTAATGCTTGATAACTCCTTCAGTGAAGCATTTGTCCTAACAACCAGTCTAAGCCTTCACTGGTGCAGTTCACTGAGGCAGTTTCCTCTTGTCTTAATGCTTGTTATTTGGGAGAAGAGACCAACACCCACCTTGCTCCATCCTCCTTTCAGTTAGTTATAGAGAGTTATAAGGTCTCCCTAGACCCTCCTTTTCTCCAGACTAAACACCAGTTTCATCACTTACTTCCCATAAGACTTCTCTAGACCCTTCACCAGCTTCCCATCTGGCCCATAGACTTGTGTGTATCTATGTGCTGTAGTAGTGTGTGGCTGACAATTTCCCCTTAGATTATGAGGGCTTCATTTTACTACCCATCCCTGTCTTCCAGCTCAGAGCTGGGTACCTGGAGAACAGCTAGTTTTACTACTAATGACTGAGGCAAAAAAGGCATGAAGTACCTCATCCTTTTCCTTATTCTTTGTCATTATGTTCCCCCCATATCCAATGAAGAATGGAGGTGACTCTTAGCCCTTTTTTTGTCACTAATGTATTTATAGAAACATTTCTTACTGCATTTTGTGGCAGCAGCCAGATTAAGTTCTGGTTGAGCTTTCATCCTGTTAATTTTCTCCCTGCCTAACTTCATAACACCCTTGTAGTCCTCCTGAGTTGCCTGTGCCTTCTTCCAAAGGTCAGAAAATCTCTTTCCTGAGCTCCAGTCAAAGTTCTCTTTTCAGTCAGACCAGCCTTCTTCCCTACTCATTTTAGTATTGCAACCATGAGGAAAATACGTAAGTAGAAGAATATTTGGTCCATAACTGACATTCCTACTGTATTTTGGGCTATTCAAATATTTATACTATACATGCTGTTGCAATTGCTGAACATCTGACAGGGCCATTCCTCTGTTTTACTTTTTACTGTTTATTTGGCAGTCTCTAGATTCTAAGAGGAATGATCTGCTGGCCTGGAAATCTTCTACTGCATGTATTTGCAATGATAATTTCCCTAGCTGTTTTCACCCATTGCTCGAGTTTCTATTCCCATCTTTGCTCATCTTCAAAAGATCCATATGAACAATAGCCCAGCATTATAGTCATTGCCTGTTGCCCTGCATTGTCCTGGTCAGCCATTGCCTTAATGGCATAATGATCTGTTCAAACTGATACAGCTCATCCCATGTGTTGGGACAATATGGATATTAATTTTGAATCCAGGTATTGGAAGGAGAGTCAGAGGCAGGATCAGAGAGGTGATGTAACACTCACATATATCTAGAGAATTCTTCAGAAGAAAGTGAGGCTTGAGAGCTCTGTGTAGCTCAACTCAGAGGTCTCCCAAGACATCAGTGACCTCTAGTATGAATTCTGGGGACTTGTATGTATTGTAAGTGAAAATGAGGCCAATATTTTCTTCTGTTGTGATTTTGATTTTTAAGAATATGAATCCAGAAGACAAGATGTCTTTCATAAAGGAAGGCAATATATTTTTCTTCTAAGGGACTCTCTTCAATACATCTTTGCTTGGCATATGTGATTGGGTTGCTTTGTAACTATTACAGTGTAAGAAATGAGCAGAGAAATTTCAAATTAACACCAGTCAGATCAGCCTGGTCTGCTTCAACTCAATATTAGAGGTCCACAGAAATGAGGGCTTCAGGAGAAGCAAAAGTGGATTTCTCTGACACAAAAAACAATTGCAGACTGTAACAAATATAACAAGAAAAAAAATGCTTCACATGGTAAATTTGAATGAATCACACATAGCACTGCATGGACAGCATGCTCACAGCCATGAAAGGTGTTATTCTTTTTACAGCCCCTTGCTGACTCCTTTAATCACTGTTATTATTTCTGTAATTCAAAGGTACAAAAAACTAGTACAAACTGAAAACTGCTGTATCATTCTCCTCCCCCACCGAAGCCTAAAGTTATCTAAATTTGGATAATTTTTAGATTTACACTATGTTAGATTACAGGACATTTTGAAAACTAAAGCCTTCACAGAAACCCAGTGGCTAAAAAAGCCTTGAAATAATAAACCTGCTGGAACACAGAGAAATCATCAGTTTGGATTGCCAGCAGATCAGGACTCCCTAGCAGCTGCCTTTTCAGTTTCTCAATGGAGACCAACAGATGGCAAAAAGCTGAAGAGACCAGGCTTGCTTTCTCTGCCTGCTGAATAATTTCCTTCTTGTGCCTTTTTGTCAATCTGTAGCTTATAAGCCTATTTAACCAAAATGATTAGAGCTTTCTGTGAAACAGAAGTCTGGAGGAACATCAGAAGGTCACGTACATTCTTGCTGATACAACCACCTGTTGTCTTGCCACATACCCTGTTTATTTACTACAGACTTCATCAGCCTTTCTTCCCAAGCTCAGCAATGACAAATGGACCCTAGATTTCTTCTCTTCTGTTTTACTGTAGCAAGATAAAAACTGCCTGCCCAATTCTGTAACCTTTCTGTAGTGAAAGCTGTCCTATCTTAACCAAAAATCTTCATGGTCCTACCTCATGCCACCGTACAAGAGACATAATGGTGGCATGTGTTTCTAGACATATGAAATAATTCTGAGTCAAGGGCACAGCCAGAAAGGCATGAGAGAGGGAACAAGGCAGGTTATTTATAATTGCGGAAGATGCCTCATGATGGCAAATAATCTAAGTCCCTGGTTTATCCTCTGAAGTAACTTGGTTCTGCTAGAGATTCATTTTCTCCACAGGTCTCTTGGCAATGCTGTTAAAGCGTGCTGAGACACTCTGGACTGCTAAAATCCACACTAGCAAGGCTCTCCAATATATTGACATTTCTAGGGCAAGCTGGTTCAGAGATAAGATTTTTATACAAAATATCACAAGGCATTTCAAAAAATGAAACACCAAGGTTTTCTGAGAGGCCCTTGTCTGCAAAATAGACATTGTTCAATCATGCTGAAACTTTCCCAGAAAAATGTACCTTGGCTCCAGCTCTGCTCTACCTGCCAATTTTTGATGGAAAAGACTTTATAAAGAAAAAAAGAAGAAAAGGCAACCATTTGTTGATTGGATGGGGATGAAGCAGCCAGAATTAGACTTACAGCCGAAGGTGATTCACAATTTATCTTTAGACTTACTCTACAGCATCTGTAATTTCACCTGCTCTTATTCTGCAGGAAGGTGACGAGCAGAAAGCAGTACAGAAGACTGGGTTGGAGGTAAAGTGAAGAAGGCCATAGGCATACACCGCCAACATTCAGGAGAGGCCAGGGGAAACAAGAGATGACTAGTCTGGTTGCCTTTTGCCACAATAACTGTCTTCTACTTGTCAGAGAGGCTGGATGAACTAAGGCATATATTTAAAACATTTTCCCAATTGCTTTCAAACTTTAATTGACTAATCCTTCAGAGAGGTCACCTATCTAGTGAACTTCCTCCATGAAGAAGGCATGTTTATGTTCACTTCCAATCACAGAAACATTGCTTTAGTGTATTTGAATGTTTGTTGAAGGATACAGCCCTTAAGTTGTCAATCTTTTGTTATTGTGATCTTTCAGTTTCTAAAGAAACCAGCTAGCTACCTGAATTGAAAGGAACTACGCAAGTATCACTTGTGTGGGGTAAACACTGTTAATAATATTTGCACTGGGGAGGATTAGGCTGGCTTTAGTCAGCATCAGCATTTTACTTCAGAAAATATGTTACACAATCTGTCAGATTCTATTCACTATATGAAGGAGATTTTTAGGAAGAAGCATTTAAATTAAACTTTGAAACATCACAAAGCATTGAGACATGCTGGAGAGAAACCCAGAAAAAAAGACACCATTGAAAAGAGGGCCAGGACAGCTTAGATGTGGTGTGTTTTATGGGCTGGTTTTAACCACCTGCCCACCCAGCCCATGCACAGCTCTAGCCTAACCAGATATTTTCTGCCCGGCATTTATACCCAACACTTCAAACAAGGGGAAGGCTTCAGCACTCAAATGGCTTGAGCTGGATCCAGTTAGCTTCATGGTTTCACTTGTGCTTGGTCCCAGCTCTCTGCTACTTGAGAAGAGCCAAAGAGTAGTGCACATTTGTTTTCCAGTTCTATACCAGCTGACAACAAGGAGCCCACAAAGAACACATTTTTTTCTGCCCAGAAAGCTTCTGAAAAGCAGCATGAGGTTGTATCTGGGACAAATCCAGGTAGGATATGTCAGCACAGAGCAACAAAGGAGATTCAAGTTGTAAAATATCCACACCTCCTGTCTCAGAGGCTAGGTTTATATTTCCCATTCTGAGGTTCCACACTGTATCTACCCTCCCACTGAAACCCCTATGAGAATTCTCTGACAGAGAATCTACTTCTCTCATCTACAAGACAGCTTCATATCCCTTGCTAGAGAGCAAATTTTTGGTCACTGCCACCCTTCTGGACACCAGCAAAGCTCTCTTTCCCAACCAGACCTGAAATTCATAAAAGGGCTCCAGCAAGGAGATATTTAGGTGCTCGCTTCCCCTTGCCTCCTACACAGACTTCTGCTGTGGCCCAGACTGCAGATCCTGAAAGGACATTTCTCCAGGCATATGTGGAAAGCAGGGAGCAAAAAGCTGAAAAGGCTGGCCCTGCATTGGGGTACTGCTGTCATAATAGACAATATTGATTCTGGGAGCAATAACAAGAGACTAATCTAGTCCTTGGGCAATACAGACAAAAAAAGACCCTCAGCAGATATTGGCCTTATAGGGTGCCCTGTGCCCATGGGCTCATTTCTGTGGTGGCCCATGTAAATGTTCAGGGCAACCAGGACATAAGGAAAATCCACCAAATGGCAGGTAAGCATTCAAATACATGTCTCAGTCTGAGAAGCTGATATGCAGGTAGAGAGCCTGTGGCATCCTAATTGTTACAACAGGAAACTAGGGAAAAAGGAGAAGGAGGTATGTGGCATTGGACACATCACAAGCTGATAGCCTGCCTTCATTGGTATTCTGCGAGGAAGAGGTTGCTGGTCTTTCGCTGAATCTGCAGAGATGGGACTTTCATGTTTGTCCAAGGGATGCTGGTGCTCAAAAACACTGATCTGATGTTCCCCGGCTCCTGCGGCAGCACTGCCCTAGCAGCTCTTTCTGATTGCATAATTAAGGCACCCACTCACCAGAGGAAACTGGTCTATACCAGTATCTGTGGCCCTTGCTTGTCTACAGAAACTTGACTTGATGACCCTTTTCATTACCCTGAGGAGATAGATGCTGAGCCCCAGCAATGAGGGCAGGCTCCTGGAAGTTTGAACGGATGCCACTAGCTCGGCCATAGCCTTTTTGCCTTGTAGCTGGGTACCAGCACCCTGAACCATCTATCAAAGATGACAGGATTTTGCAACCTTTGCTAGCAAGAGTAGGAAAGTGCTGAAGAGATGATGCAGAAAGCAGGGAGAGAAGTGTAGGCAGAGAAATGAATGCTGGTGAGATATGAAAAGACAGTAAAACAGCAAGATGAAATACTTCTGCCAAGTTTTGCACTCAACTGAAGCAAGCTAAAGATGAATGGCTGTGTCTAAAGCAAGTGGAGACCGAAAGCCAGGCAAGCTGCAGTTCACCCTTCAATGAAAGAAGGCTTTTTAAGGTTTATGCCTATTCCCACTGCTAAAATAGCAAAGCACTTGAGCTTCCCAGAAACAAGGGAAAGGAAATTGAAGAATTCAAGCTGTAGTGTAATGAAACACACTTTCCACCCACTTAGATTTAAGATCGTGATTCAGTACTGCCTTTATGCAGCTTCTGGAATGGAAGGGCATTGTGGTGCATCTAAATCAGATTTCTGAGCCAGTGATAGCAGATGGACCTCAAGAGAAAAAACACGGAGTCAGATACCTAAAATAAGCCAATATTTTTCACTGCCTCTATTTCAGTGATAGTATCACCCTCTGTCACTGCCAATTCTAACAAGATTAGTAACCTCTTTAAAAACTGTGACACATGGAAGATAAAAATACCAAGAGCAGAGGTGAGCTAATTTTGCAGCTTCGCCCTTTTTCTGCACAATTTGCATCATCTCTATCATTTGTCTGACACTTTGACACGCAGTGTACACAGAGACTGTACTGGCAATCCAGGAAATCACCTCTTAAAGGCTATCATCCCATGAATATTATCATAAAAGATTACGTTAATAGACATTAAAATTAATGGTAACCATACTTCATACATAATGAACTCAATTTTTAAGAAAATACTATAACAGACCAAGAATTTGTACAATTTTATTGTTAATTTCCTTTATTAAAAGACAACTCTGTAATAAAATATGCAAATGAGGCATGGAAAAATTCTTCCATGCATAACAATCTTAACAGAGAAAAGTTTCATTCACTTTAAAAGTTGCTCAGCATTCATGCAAATTTTGCTTAGTGTTTCCCTATCAAAGCCACATTTGCCTTTCTCATTCCTGCATTGGGAAGTTCTGCACTCTCATTTGCTATTAAAAATGAAAACCACAAAACCCCACCAACTTTCAGGAAAGCATGACTGCTTCTTACTTCATTGAGAAGCTGCTGACAACCCAATGTTCACCCAAAGTACGCAGTTTAATCTGAGGGAGATAAATCACCCTAGCGTAATTTCAAACATTGCTGTGCTTTCAAGAAGAGGAATAAAAAGTCCTTTCCAAGTCTAGCCTAGGAGGTGATATTAATAACAAGTAAATTTAGAGTTGCATGTAAAGCAGAAAAGTCACCAGGAGACAAACCAGAATAGCTTCTAAGTTAGGAAGAGATATGCACTGATCTAACATTTTTTGTTCCTGAGACTTCCAGTTACAGAAATTGCCGTAGTGAAATACGTCATTACCATTTTACTCAATGCTTAAGATAAAATGTGACAAAAAGCATCCATCTGTTCATGCACCCACCCAGACAGAATCTATAGTGCCAATTTCTGCTCAGAAGCACACAGAAGTAAACCAGTAATAACTACTTTGACAGTAATGTATTCACTTCAGGTTTAATATAGAATAAAATTTGTTTCCTGTTTAGCAGCTCTCAGAAAGAGTGGAAAACCTCCCTGGAGCCCTACCTAATACTTCTTGTGAAAATATCTCCCCAGAGCCCTACCAAATACTTCTGAAAAAAAACAGTGCTCCTTTTTCACAACAGTGTTTAAATTGGTTTTTGGCAGATAACTGTAATCAATTTGTCCACTTTTTAACTGCCAGACAAACTGCTTTAAGGTATTATAATTTATAAAGTATTATACAGTGCCACAGTCTGCTAAGTATGTAGGAAAAAAAATACAAACTTTCAATATCTGGTTCCCGAGTTAGAAAATATAACATCTGTGTGACATTATAGGAAGTTTTGAGTGTTTTTTCTTCAAACATCCCATTTCACCCTACATGAAGCAAAGCTACAGAGGGGTAGAGGAACCTGCATATTCCCAGCGTCCTTGCGGCAAGTTGACTGAATGTACTCCCTGAAGTGCGAACCTTGACAGATTTTCTAAAAGCCCTTCTTCTTATCTTCAAATCATGAAACCCCATATCAGACTTGCACTTCAAAACAAATTTTGTCAAGAAGAAATGCTTAGGAAAACTTGCATTCTCCCATCTTCCCAGAATACCTGGAGGGACCCTGCTATATTCCTCCATGCTGGCAGCTAGTGCATTGATTCACCTAGCTGCCAATAAGCGTTGGCACTAGGATAAGTTTGCCTGGAGTTCTCAGTGAGGTAACATGCAGCTCTGCTCTCAGTTTGAAAAGATGATGTTCACTAAAGGTAAGGATTGATATTACAACACAGTGATAGATAAAAAACTTTAGTCCAAACTCTTCCCTCCCTCATTTATACTCTTCCACTACGTTTCAAAAGACAAGATGTCAAGTGATGATGTGCTGTCTAAGTGGCAGGATATAGAAAGCTCTGCACCTTAAGCTCAGGGGGGACCACAAGTGCAATAACGTTGTGAGACCTTATGGTAAGGCTGAAGAATCTGTGATCATTGGCAATCTCCAGGCAAAGCCTGAGATAAGTATGATACTTAGTAAAAGTATGTTACAGAGTGGTAAAAGTATGAGTTGATTCTGTTGCCACATCAAGTTTTGAGAAAAACCCTAGGAAAAATCCATTTGAGGATTTTTCTGATAAGGGTAAGATTTTACTATCAGTTTCTGAGGACGTTAGCGGTAGCTCAAGGCCCCCTAATCTTGGACTTTGACACCTCTAATCTAAATGATCAGTAAGGGTTCAAATCTATAATACTAATCAGAGTTTTGATTCACTTCTGTAACTTTCAGGAATTTCAAAGGCAGTAACATTTTTAAATGTTAAAACTAAAATTACTGTTTGAAATAGATGAGTTCACTGCTGTATTCTCTACTTGACTATAAAAGCAATTTATAAAATGAAAAGAAAAAACTGGATTGATGTTGAGATTTGAAGAACCACTGGTTATTTGATGACTTCAGAAATCATGAAACATATAGAATTATAGAATCATAGAATAGTTAGGGTTGGAAAGGACCTACTGCAATTCATTTAAAAATTGTTAAACTCTCTTAGCTTGAGTATGACAAACATGCAGAAGCACAGCCACCATTTGCTGATGAAACTATAACTAGTGGAAATGTATGTCATGACCCAGTGTAATAAGGGAGGTTAAAATGCCAGCGGGATTGGTTTACAAAGTGCTTTGGTTTCTCATATCTAGAAGCAAAGCAAACTGAATGACAGGTTACCTGCCATTTATCTTTATATTTCCAACACCAGTTACTTAGGTTAGCTAGAATAATGAAATAGCTGTTGAAGAAGTCTGCAAACAAGCCAATGGCACTACCTTACTTAAAAGAGAAAGATGGCCTTAAGAAGAAGTAGAACACATGGAAAGAGAGCTGAGAGCACTCCCCCTCATTTGCTTGCTGTTTTTCTATTTCTGGGGTAAGCTACCTGCTCAGAGTAAAGCTGAGGTCACTGTTGATTCTACTCAGGTGTAGCAGCTTGCTTTGGAGTTCAGCAAAACTTTCCTCACTGAATTCCTGCAGCAGGTACACAAATTTAGCTGTGACTTTGTTAGTCTTAGCGGGAGTTATTCAGCAATAGCTGAGAACAAATGATTTCATCTACACGTTCCCATGGCTGACATTCATTACTGTGATTGTGTCCACAGAAACACAGTAATCCTTCCTATTGTGACTCTGCCATCTAACAGGATAATGTAATAGTTGTCTGTATTTCTGTCCACTTTCACCTTTACCTCTGCTCAGACACTAAAGCTTGACAGATCAGAAACTGCCCCCTTGTGAACAAGGGGTTTTCAGAAAAATTGCCTTTTTGTAGCTCCATTAGTTTTCAAATAAATTGACCAGCTCTGGCTAGGGCTAAAAAATGTTAGTCCTTTTGCATCCTTAGCGAGGAAGAAATTCCTGCTCTGTTAGTGACCCCCATTTCAACCTGTAATCAACAGACAAAGAATCAGTTCAGTGCCCCAGACAGACCTTGCAGAAAACCCTCCTGATGAGACTGCAAACACTGATTAGCACCAGTGCCGATGGCAGCTTGTTAAAGCTTGGAAAGAGCTCTTAGAAATTCATCTCGCCTACCCCACAGATTTGCTGGGAACACCACCATATGCTATGACATTTGATGGTATTTCTTCTGCCTATTTAACACAGCACTAGGTTACAGCAACCTGGATTGTGTACTGCAGTCCAATAGTACATTACAGTAACTATTACAGTAATCATGTACCATAGTACATTACAAGCTCTGTTGTACCTATATTTAAGTTCCAGACTGCGAGGACAATTTTTCCGTAGGTGGAATTGAAAGGCTGATTTGTTGAAGGTATTAAAAATATCTTCAGAGAGGATGGAGGAAAGAGAGAAACGCTGCTGGACACAGTTGGGAGCCAAGAGAAAACCCTTCAGACAAACTTTTCCCTGTGCTGTAAATTATTTATTAAAAAAATACAGCTAGAACAATATCGTATACCCATACTATAATGGGCAGTGGTATAAAGCAGTCTGATAGTAACTAAATACCACAAACAATGCAAGTACTAGATTCAGAATTTGATGGTAGCAACATTAATAATAATAATTAGGCTGGAATATCTGCCTTTACGAAAGTTTTAGCCTATTTTTTTAACAACTGAAAGCCCAAATCTTATAGCAATTACGCAAAAATAGAGTACGCAAGCTACAGCCAAAATTAATGGAGCAAGTTCCTGGAAGAAAGTAAAATGTGATGAGTCCGGAAGGAAGGGCGAGGATGAATGCCTGGAAGGACTGCCATAAGAATCGCACTGGTGAGAGTCTAACAGTCACCTAAAAACCTGGGTGTCATTTACAAGCTTTAAGTAACGTCACACAGGAGAGGAACAAGGTGCTCATTATTTCTGTTGCTCACACAGTAAGCCAGAAGATAGAAAGAAGCAAGATGAGACAACACAGGCCAGTCAAAATTTGAACTAAAGCTATCTACTGCCTCTTTATGCCTCTGAGAAGAGAGGACTGTGACACATATTCAAAACACAGTAGAAATGCCATATGTGATACCTCATTTCCCTGCCCACATTTGATTTGATTCGGTAAAACTATAGAATGAGTACCATGGAATAATCATGGTGTAATTCTGTGCTTCTCTTTTTAAAACAAACATGATCATGATAATAAATAGCTGGAAAGGGAAGGATAAAATGAGCCTGCTTTTACCACACTTTAGAGATGCAAAAGTTAGCCCCCTAGTCGAAGCTCACCCTCCTTGAGAGTCACTGGAAGCAGGTGTCCACTTCTGGAGAATGATTCATCCTCCTAAAATAAGGACAGAAGGGGTGATTCACCACTTAAAAGTACCTAGAGAGCACACGAGAGTAGCTTATATTAGATGCCTAATTTATTGGTGCTGAAAGTGAGGTATAACAACTCTCTAATACAGTAACTTAGATTTCTCAGAATCCAGAAAAAAACAACAGAAGATGCATAAATTTGCCTTGCTCTGCTAGACTTACATTGCTTTTCAAAAGCTGACAAATAGCTACAGTTTATTCTTGACAGAATTCAAAGCAAATGCCATTAAAAGACATGTACCAAGCAGGTAAGCGTAGTAACAAAGTACCATTTTACTGTTCCTTTTATTTCTCACATTGCTATTACAGAAAGGAAACACAAAGTAATCTTGAACTGTAGTTATGTTCAGGAAATCATAATGGGTCCCATTATCACCTTTCAAATACACACCTGTTAAAGCAATGTGCATTTCACTATAAGACATAAAAAAACCCACACAAAATCACATTGATCCACGACACTGACACCAAGAACATTAAGAAACATCCAACCTGTTCCCTTTAAAACCCACTAGCCTATATAGACTGCAGGAAAAAAAAATAAAACCAAAAAAACCCAACCAAAAGACCTAAGCTCAATTCACTGCCTTGATAAAGGAATGTTTCAGTGGGGTAGAACTGGACATAACTCCTGTAGGTCACACAACAGTGAATGTTTCCCAGCTCCTAATCCCTAACTGGAGCTACAATGCCCTTTTTCTAAAACATCTCAGGGTGTAATACATAGAAACTGGAAGCAAGAGGCCATTATTGTCCAAATAAAGCATCCTCTGTATTACTTTCACATGAGGATATTACATAGCAATACATATCTCTGATTATTTCTTCTGCTAGAAGAGGCTTCAGTCTACATAGCCATGCAGCTCTTTTAGTGGGATAGGAGTGAATGAATAGCCAGCAAGAGACAGCCCCAGTTCTCATGCTATACTAGTCCTGGCTGCTAGGAAAGACCAGCCAGGTAAAGAAAAGCCACACATTTGCTATTTTTTATATGCCCTTGAAAAAGAATAATACCAATTTCTGGCAAACAATTAAACTAATTTCTCAGACACAGGGGAATATTAGAAATTGTATGAAACTGGGCAACAGCATGTTCTGACAGGCATGTTTAGAAAATAATTTCTTGTTTCAGAGGTTTAAGCACATTACTGCCTAAGCCATAATTGCACTTCCTCTACATTTTCAGTGAATGACTGTGTTACTAGTATTGAATTAAAGCGTCAGAAAAGCATTATAAAATCAGATTTTACTATACACATGAACACACTTGTTTTGAGTCAAGTAAACCAAAGTTTGCTATTGCACTATGAGCTCAGCAGGATATCTTATCGCTTGAGCCACAGCTCATATGGAAAACTGTGATTAAACATCCCTGAATGAAAATGAGTTAAATTAAAATACCACTGGCTTGGATAAATTTGCTGGAAAAAAAAGTCAAAATTTTCTATCTCAAGAGTTGCTCTCTAAGCAATTATAATGAATTCTGGATGAGAAAAATGACCTATAGATCATCAATGTATTGCAAATAAAAGGGTTTGGTGCTCTACAAGAACCATTTCCTTCCATGTCTGAAATACTTACCCATGTTTCTACTGTAAGTATGCTTGTATTTTACCCTCGAAGTCAGCCCTCAATCAGAAGACTGGCTCTAGATGCTCAAAGACCACTGCCTCTATCATATTATATTATAATGATTAATAAGATACAATGATTAAGAGTTTCCACCCTCCACCTCAAAACAACTTCAGTATTGCAAACTAGGTCATTTGAAAATGGTACCACCTTGTTTGGGCAAGATACACATTTTCCAGCACTGCGAATGGCAGCTGTGTCATTTACCACTCCCATCAGGAAAGAAGGACAGTACAAAGGGCTACGGACATCCCATTGTCATTATTTTTACATATTCAAAATGCAGTAAGAAATGTGTGGCAGCAATGACTTCCTCTTTCTGGTGTGGTTGTATCTATCTTTGAAGACCAGGTCCAAATTACACAATTCATTATATGGAGCTTTGTGTGGATAGGTCTGTAAGCATACACAGATTATGAAAATGACAACGATTAAATACACATACTTTCATGATAAATCCTCCCCAAATAAATAAATACTGTAGATAAACAAATTCTCCCAATAGTAACTTCATCAAAAAAAAAATTAATTCGGGATAAAAGATAGTTTAATACCTTTAATACTGGTATCTGCAAAACAGGGAAAAAACCTAACACATACCTGCTCTTCAGCTGAATGCACAGAATTTGCTTCTATCCCCAAACTTCAAAGTGAGAGTACTTGGAAAAGGGAAACAAATCATAAGATTTCAATAACTTAAACTAGCACTTTAATTGAAAGGATCTTTCTTCTTCAAAGATCCATTCTGTACTGATCTAGTAGAGCCAAATACTGCAGGATAATATTAGTCTCTTGTAAGCAACCGTATTGAAATGGATTTATTTCATGTTTACAATTGCTATTATGAGAGCAAAAATTGGCCCCATGTAATGAAGCTCGTCCAGCCTTGGAATTGAAGATATGGAAAAAGGAGTCCAATACATTGTAAACATCTGAAACATTTCCAAGATGTTTTTCTTGCAACACCAGTAGCATACAAAAATTGACGGAAGTACTATAGAATGACCTGGAATTAATAATTTAAAGACATAAACAAGATGAGTATCTTTTCCTAATCATGTCTGTAAGCCACCCTTTCCAAATACATATAGCTTTTTATTAAAACATATGACCCATAATACATACCTTAGGGAAAAGGTAGTTTTTCTAATGATTAACTAGGGGAAAATAGCTATACTATGTATATGGTTTTCTTAAACAAACAAACAAACCTATAATTTATGCATATCCTGTCTTCAAATGTTGATGGATAAGCTGCAAACAGATCAATTTTAATGCTTTCCTCCATTTCAAGTGCTGCAGGTGAGAACTGCCCCAGACGGTGGGAATTAGTAGGAATGCACAAATCTCTGCTTACATCAGGAATAAAACAAGTAAATAGAACAAGCCAGGGATTTATCTCACATCTCAAATGACATGGCTCAGCACATATTCATCTATTTAAGGTCCCTCTTCAAAATACAATCTCTATGCTCAAACTGATAAATAGCATGGACCCTGTCCAGTACTAACCACGTACCAACCATGCTTGGCAGAAGGCTTACTGGCCCATGAGAAATTAAGCATGTTAAATACTTAACAGCAAGGATTGTGTTCAGCTGTTTGTTTCTACTATGCTCTGGCCCGTTCAGCAGTGCAGACATTGTCTTAAAACCTGCAGCTCCCTCAGCATGTCCAGGGTTAGGCAACCTAAGGTGTCCACTGTCCACAGCTTTAAGTGACCCTCATGCAAGGTGCTGTGAAGTTAAGCACGTTGGGTCTCCGGCTTCATGTCATACACAAGTAAAAGGATTCTTGTCTCTGGAGCCCCAGCTTATCTGAGATTTCACTGCTTGGCTAGGGTTTTGCAACAGAGACCTCAAAAGCATTTAGGGAGTTGGTAGTTTTAGAGTTTAAGCCTCCTGATACTCCTTCTCACAAGATTTCTCCACACCCTGGTTTGATACTCTGGAGGTCGCCTGGGATCCTGAATACTCCAGGAGCCTCTGGAACAGAGTTACATGTCAGCTTTTTGCTGAAGACATATCAAAACAGAAACCTTCTGCTTTTCTAAAGGAATTGTTTCTTTGCTCATGTAGCCAATTTCGAATCCTCTAACTCGCCTAGTGAATCAGAATTAAAACACTCTTGAATTGCCAGAATTTCCTATAGAAAGGAAATCCAGACTTTGACAAGCTCTACCTCTCAACAGTTTTAATCCACTTCAACCCAATACAAGTTTCACACAGGAGATTTGTTGGACTTTGTGATTCAGATTTTTCTCTAGATTTTTCTGGCATCTTCACTTTGTCACACCCAATCCTGGATGTCTGCCTGCTCAGACTTACTGCAGAAACATAACTTGAAATATTCCATGACAAATTATTCTTGAGAAGAATATGAATTACTCACCAGTAGCAGAACTAAGGAATCCTGGTTTCCCAGTTTACAGATTATATATATTTGTACACATTTTCCAACAATAACCATACATCTCTCTTTGTTCCTTATAGTTTGGGATACAACAAAATATACTGAAGTCAATACAAACAATAACTGCTCTATGTCAATCCAACACAAGATTTTAAAGTAGTCCTAATAAAAAAAAAAATTGAAAAACTCTGCAATTTTCTAAGGGTTTATGACCCAAATCCCCAAAAAAAAAAGCATTGACAGAGATACATAATTGATCTATGGCAACCCTGTAAAATCTTAACTGCTGCAAGAATGAATGCAATACTTTCTGTAATCAATTAATCAGGCTTCCTGCAACCTACTCATTCCAAAACCATGTTTAAATTATTTAGGGCTTGTAATGTGAAATGAGAATATAATTTTAAAAGATAACCTATTTCTAACAGCACATTCATTTTTAAAAACCATCTGGTCACTTAATACATCTAATGTAAACAGATCTAACAGAGACAGTGGTGATCTTTAAGCTGAGCTGACATGTTCCTACACAGCTCAGGATGAGAAAGATACGGGGGGATCAGATTCCCAGACATTTTTTCCCCCACACTATTTTTACTTCATTTACTCTGGCTGAGAAGCCATGGGGAAACTGATTGTAAAAAAAAAAAAAATGGTCTTTAGCCTCTCTAAAGCTGGATCCCTTTAAACTGGGTAAGGTTTAACATTGAGAATGAGTCACCTGAAAAAAATGTCATACAAAATTTATGTTCAAGATACAGGATGCACTAGAAAAGGTGTGAGCCACTTTAGGTGTGAACTGAGCATAAACCCGAGACTGAACATGACCCTTACCTGCAATTCCATATCAGTCCAATTCTATTTTCAAACTATTTATCTGTTTTGAGTATTGAGATAGTGCTTCATGGTGGCATCATTATTCTCATTTGATAGGGCATCTCCCAGAAGATCCTCCCAGCCATGAGCTGCAGAATATTTGTTAGGCAGCAATTGACAGCATTAATATACTCACTACATAGCACAAATCATACAATTATAGAACAGCTTGGGTTAGAAGGGACCTTAAAGATCACCTAGTTCCAACCCCCTGCCATGGCAAGGGACAGCTTCCACTAAACTGGGTTGCTCAAAGCCCTGTCCAACCTGGCCTTGAACACTGCTGGGGATGAGGCAGCCGCAACTTCTCTGGGCAGCCTGTGCCTATGACTCACTACCCTCCCCCATAGTGAAGAGTTTCTTCCTAATACCTGATCTAAATCTCTCCTCTTCCAGTTTTAAGCCATCCCCTCCCCCATGTGCTATCACTATGTGCCCTTATACCAAGTCCTTCTCCAGCTTTTTTGTAGGCTCCCTTTAGACATTTGAAGACTCCTATAAAGTCTCCCCAGAGCCTTCCCCAGGCTGAACAACCCCACCTCTCTCAGCCTGACTCCATAGAAGAGGCGCTCCATTCCTGTGATCTTCTTTGTGGCCTTTCTTTGTAGTTGCTCCAACAGGACAATGTCCTTATGTTGGGGGCCCCAGAGCTAGATGCAATACTCTAGGTGGGGTCTCACAAGACCAGAATAGAGGGGAAAAATCATTTAAGATACTAATTAGTTCAAAACCAGTTATTAATACCAGGTGTGATAGCTTTAGAGGCCTTCTCTAGAAGAGACACATTTAGGAAATACATGTGTTTCACTTAAGTCCTGGCCCTGTGAGGAAAAGGGTCAGCATGAAATTACTCTATTAGCTCTGCAGGCAAAATGGTTGCATTAAATGCCTGGACACTGGTAGAATTTGGGGTGACTAAGGCATGCAAAGCACAGCACAGCAAGATGAGTACACAGCTGCTTCTGGGCATGCCCAAAGAACAGAGCTCATGTAGCTTGGAAGCATAAACACCTGGTGACCCTCAGTACTTCCAGGGACAGGGAAGCATCTGAGTAGAGATTCTGCTTATTCTTTTATTTATTTTTTTCAATCTCATGCCTCAGTTCTTATTTTATAAAAATTCAGGTAACAACACATCTTTGCTTTGCAGTATCAGATGAGATGTACATTTGAGGGAAAACAAAACTGTGTTAAAAAGAATCTGACTGGAAAGATCAGAGCACATAAAATATCTGGATGGGTAAGGAGATTCCTATACTAAGAGTGATTTTGGACATCCTACCCTTACATTTGGGGAGTCTCACATTCATGACCAGATATATTTATCGTTAAACTCAAATATTTAGAATATTTTGCATATTTCCAGGTTGTACATATCCTACACATACCATGATTAGTGAGTAAAGTTGTATATTGATGTTTTCATTACTGTAAAGTTTAAAAACTCTATTGAACAACTGCTGAAATTCACCTCATGCAAATTTTATACTAGAAAACTGTATCACTTAAACAGAACACAACCCAAACAGAACACAAAAAGGACAAAGGAACTTTCTGCAGCTTTCAAAAGATTATTGAAAGCCATTGTGGAGTTTGGGTTTGGTTCGGTTTTGATTTGTTGTGGGCTTTTTTATTTATCCTCAATCACGTGTACCTTGTATTTAGCAAAGCCGGTGGATAAAGGCAGAGGACTGAGTGAAATCTCTATCATCAAAAAACCTGAATATGCAGATGTGGGTTTTTACTTAAGCAAGCTGCAAATACGTATTCTACTTTGACACAAACCAACACAGAAAAAAAGATTACATCATCTTCTGCCATTCAAGAAAGCACTCCTCTACTTAGTTTCATTCTGTCCTCACACCTAGAGTAACCATTCTTCTTTTAATAAGGCTAACATACATTGCAGATGATTGATTTTCTAATAAGAATTGACTATGCTGAATTATATTTGGGACTTACTTTTAACCTCTTTGGTCATAGTGTGATGTACCTCTGCATTTGAGCAGAGGCTGAATCCTGCTTTACATTGACAGTAGATAGTGATATGGTTTATGCTGATCTTTTATTCCTGTAGCAGTTTTTTTTATCGGTCAAACAACAGCTTTCAAGGAAGAAGACTCCAAAACAGGCCCTGCACATGGTACTATTTGTGGCCTCTCTGTCTGGGGATAATATTTCATCTTTTTTTCCACTATGTTTTGCTTTACTTTTTGTACCTGCTGTAGTTTCAGCCCCTCAGGACACACTCCACAGAATCTGTTGCTTAGTAATAATAACCTTCATGGAAATTAGCTTGAACTCAAAAGAACAAAACATCTTTCATTAGTCACAGGTTTTCAGATAATAAATTCCTCAGAGAAAGTTGATTAGAAAGGCAGCCTTCCAGAATCAAGCATCACCAATGTTGACATAAGATGAATTACCCTCTTCAAAGTGCCATTTCTTTGTACCCCCTAAATTATATTTGAGATTCTTTTTACCAATACTCAGGATCACCTTGACAATGACACTACTAATGTGAAGTTTCATGTAACTGGAATCAGCCTCAGAATAAAGTCAAAGAATTACTGCCGTCATATAGTCCGGCCTTTTGTCTAATATAAATCATATGAATTAATTATTGTCCTAACAAAAGCACCTCTTAAAAATCACATAGAATGCTTTTTAAATTATTCTTTTTCATTAAAGACCTGCTTTAGTTAAAAGAATTTGTTACATGATTAGAAAGAGGGGTTAAGGACCACAGAGGCACCAGAAGAGCAGCAGAGCCCCACTGAGAAGGTCAGATAGGGATCTGCATCCCCTGTGCTGTGAGCTAATGAATTTCTCATCACGTAATCCCTGAACAAAACCTACACTCATCAGATAGGCAGTTAGGATCATCTTTGAGGCTTCTGAGTTGCCCAGATTAGTAGGCTGCAAAGTCAGGTCCCCTCAAATGAGTCCCTAGGCTTCTTTCTTACTTTCCATGTAATCTTACAATCTCTCAGTGCTCCCTCTATTTAGGCTAACAAAGCAGATAGGAGAGCAGCTCAATCTGTGCAATGTTGTCTTACAGATTTCTAAATCTGAAGTAACAGAAACAGAATAATTACCAGAACTTGAAAAAAAAAAAAAATCATGCTAGAAAGCTGGGTAATTTTAGAAGTGACTTTAAAAAGTCTGGTTTACACTGGAACATGAGAAATCAAAACCCAAGTAATTAAGGGTACAAAAGTAATGCATTCTAGTTGAACAACACAAAATTTTGTTGTAGATGCTGTTACATAGAAGCAAAACCGTTTAATTCCTTCCGACAAGTTGGACCAAACTGAGGCCAGTTTACTTTTGCAGGAGAAAATGCACACCATGGTTAAAAGTGCAGGTATTTTGCACCTCTTTTCTACAAAGCACTATAGGAAGAGAATGAAGTTCACAATCTTGTTTCTAGTGCAGTTATCACCAGAAATCACAAAAAAGTCTACGGGTGGATTCATACACTTGAAGAAGTCAAAAGGTAGAGTATTTGAGGTGTCTAAGTTTCCCCACATTAAAATGCCTTAAATGATCTGGGATGAGATTAATCTGACAAAGTGTGAACATGTATCTCTCAACATTCTAGGTTCTCTTTCTGATCAGTGAAGAGACACTGGCTGTTCCAGGCTGTTTCACTCGTTTTGGAAGGCAAACTTAAAAAATAGTTCCTCTAAATCATACCTGAAAACATCCACTCATGTCCACTGACTGCAAAGGAGCCCCAAATGAGCAGTGGTGCTGTCTATGCTATAAATAGGTAAAATATCACAGATGTATCCCATTATATACATCTGCTTCTGCATATATCCAGAAATGCTGCAGCACTGCTGGCAGTGAACACTGGAATGCCCATCTGAAACTAGAATTTACAAAATAAGCTTTATATTATCTACATCACATAAGAAAGTGCATCCATCTCTGTCTCTGACACACAGCCAGGCCCCAGTAAATCAAAAGGAAACACTGTTAAATTTATCACAGCTGTGACTATATCCCCTTTGGAGATCAGATTAACTGACTCTTGGAGGAATTATTATCATCTATCTCACTAGACTTTCTCTTTCAACAGATAGGGCAGTGTTAGTAGAATTCTTACTCATGTTGGTGAACAGGTTTAATTTTATTTCAGGTCAACCACAGAGGTTTGAATTGTAGTAATCTACTGAAGGCAGAGCACCAATTAAATGAGGAGTATGTCTCATTATTTGCTATGTTCTGCACCCACACACCAGCAAAGCTGCTTATATAGACATGATAATAAAACAGGAACAAGTTCTACTTTGATATTTATGAATACTGTCACTTATCTGCAGTACTGTTAGTGATATCAAGATACATTCAGTGTCATGTAATAAAGTAGAACACAACCCAATATTCTGTGCATAAAGTATCCATAAGTCCCTCCGTAGAGGGCATTAGAGAAACATCACACATTGCAACTCACGTTTTCCTTCAATACAAAGCTAGGTCCCTGCCTTACAGCTCTTTCCCTTCCCCACC
>JAOEHX010048524.1:0-20003 GCA_025448015.1 Bolborhynchus lineola | reverse complement strand
GTCTTCATTTTTGTTTGAGCAGTCTGTATGAAATTCTGTTCTGGTGGATGCTCACCAGATGGTGTGTCACAGAGACACAAATCAGCTAAAGGATACTTATTCAACCATGAATTGGCTACAGGCTGTTGTAGCTCTCTTGCCGAAAGATGGGGAAGGAATAAAACTTGTAATTCTACAAGTGATTAAACCAGAATCCTGCACTAGCACTAGTGGCAAATATACATGTTTCTGTAACTGCTTTTCCCTGACAGCCCTAATCTTATCACAAAAGGTGGCAAAACTCACCTTCAGCCTGTTACAGATGGTCCAAAACTATACTCAAGATGGGAGGGAGTGGCACTGGGTGAAACAGGTTTCCTACCTCTGCAGCTTCTCCAGGCACTTCCACCTCTTCCTGCCACCAGCATCAATATCTCTTGCCACCGGCATACTTGGTGCAACACAGCAGCACAGAAAGCACTACCTTGGGGAGGGCACCAGGAGAGAAGGGATTAAGAAGTGGTTGTTGCAGAGGTAGGGGGAAGGAGTCTCAGAATTAGGCATGCGGGCAGCCAAGCAGAGCCATTCCTAAGCAACTGGAAATATTCATTTCCTCTTAGGCATTCTTTAGGGACATGTCTCAACCCTCTATCATTTAGAGAAATTACTCCAGCAGGATATTTTTTAAATCATTAGCCACCTGAAAACTTCCCCAAAACAGCCAAGATGCTGAACATTTGTCATTCTA
Source organism: Bolborhynchus lineola (assembly GCA_025448015.1). NCBI lineage: Eukaryota > Metazoa > Chordata > Aves > Psittaciformes > Psittacidae > Bolborhynchus > Bolborhynchus lineola. Next base: position 19,276 of record JAOEHX010048524.1, on the reverse strand, counting down.
CTAATACAAGGAATAATCCATCACATACAAACATGCAGCACTTGAATCATAAAGGTTACTGTCTTGTGCTGAAATGAATCATGCCATGCAGTACCACTGCCCGTTTTATTTATTGCACAGTAAGATGATCTTAGTTACTCAGTCATAGCTAAAGGTAGTACACCCAGTTCAGGTAGTATTTTCAGGAAAATTATTTTCTTTTTAGGCTCTCTCATTTCCTGGATGTTATTTCATTTGTTTTTGATATACTGACACATCTCTACTCCAATATCTCAGAAAAGAACATTCTGTAAATTCTTTACACAAGAAACACTGGCTTAAAGAAAACTACCTAAATCAGGCAAACAATCTTTGTTATTTAAGATACAGGTTAAGTGTTTGAAACTCTTAAGTTTGACAATAAATCCAAAAAGCCTGCAAATGCACAAAGTCAGAGCAATTTATAGACTTTTGCTACATTTTTTGAGAAAGTTCATGTTTATTTTTTCTTTTTTGTTTGTTTCTCAGGTATTTTCACAGGTGCAATATGTACAGAAAAGAGGATGCCATTCTACTTACCAGCTTGTTTTAAAATAGTATTTCAGATTTCTTCACATCAGAAAATGACTACTCCCCCAAAAAAATATCAAACCAGTTCATAATGGCAAAGTAGTGACTCCTGGAAAATTGGACTTAAGAAATTTCTCACCATTCCAACTGCAACAAACTTGTGCTCTGAATTTTTATTTTTTCCACACAAAATTAAATCAAAATCTCTTTCAAGGAGGGCATTGTTGAATGACTTAAGAATTAAAAATCTCAAACAGTTGCAGAAAGACCACTGAAATCTTGCAGTTGTTTATGCATATGTCCAAATAAAAGAAACTATGAAAGCATTAAGCATACAAGTGAAAAAAATAGTAAAATACAGCAATGAGAGGCAAACCAATTTTCTTCTCTATATACATAAATATTTTTACATGAAAAACGAATGTCAAAAATACACAACTGAGTACAAAAGAATCATTTTAGCAATCAATTTGTACAAATGAGTCATGTGTAAGCAGCATGCTTTAAGAAAATGAATTAAACAGCAACATAATTGAAAACACATTCATTTCAATGCTCCAGACCAAAGATTTCTGGAAAATATAACAGGGGAATTACAGTTTAGTAACGAATATAATTTCTGAAGACAAAGAAAATTATAGTTCCCAGTAGAATCAGGAAGGATCAATTTCAGTTTTAAAATCATTGCTTTTGGTCAAGGTCAAGCCCACTAAAATGCCTTAGTAGCCCCAGTCCAGCCAACATGTGTTTTAACATTACAAATAGCAAGGTTATGCTGATCTTGCCAGGTTCCCAGACAGCAAGACTGAGCAGTTTAGTGGCTTCCAACTTGGTCCTAGGACTTCAGCTGTAATTAGCAAGGTACTGCTCCAAAGACAGTATATTAGACACAATAGCTCAAACGGTTCTGTAAACACATCATTACCCTGGGGATACTTCTATGCCACCTTGTTTCTTTTTTTTCCTGAACACCCTTTTGTTCTCTGTATGTTCTGATCACCTCTAAGAACTGCTAAGTGTGAATACTGTATCACCAAGTAAGTCACCTCTGAATTTGGACCACGCAATTTGGGTTTCTTTTTTCCAAGTATCTGCAGATGCAGCTCTGAGTGGAAACCCTGTTACAGTCAGTGTAAACAAGCACTAAATTATCAAGACAAATGAACCTCCTTTGATATTTGCAATTTCTACTTCACAGCCAGTACTTACCAGAAATTACGAAATCCCAACAGAATGTTTTCCTCTCCCCTTTCAAGAAAGTAATTTCACTAACCTTCCTGTATTACTCATCTTCTTCACTCTTTGAATTACCATGTTTTATGACATTCATTCAAACCATTTACATTATAGCTCTGGAAGACAGCAAAAATACCTGTTCCTGCCATCTTAAGACAGTGTATGCTCTCTATTACATTAGCTCTAAGCACAATTTTGCTGCTTTCAGAGATAAACAGGCATGACAGCTCTGGAACAGAAAATCCATACTAATCAGGTCATAAACTTCCACTATCAATATAAATGTAATGGAGAAATAAATCTATACCGCGAAGACAAGCTAAAACACTCTGTTTTACAGCAAAACTCCTTTACTGCCTGTCATTTTGATGAGAAAAATCCATACCATGATCAGTGAAGTTGACAAGGAACTGAAAACATAAGTATCAATAACACCACCACTGCCTGGGTGCCTTTACATGAAACCCACAACCTCAGCTAGCAGCTTTTAAAAAATAAATAAATAAATAACTACCAAGTCCAAAATTGTTCCTTTCATACTCCTAAAATATAAATATTGCCTACACTTTTACTGTTAGTTGCTGAAGAAGAGAACAGAGATAACTGCTTACTTAGTTCTTCACTGAAGACTTAAATAAAAGCTGGGATGTAAATGCTTACTTGACCTCAGAAATTAAGCAGTCCTTGGACATCCACACAGAATAGGGCATCTCCTTCATACACACAGATATAAGCATGAAGGAAATGTCCTGTACTGTGTAGATAGTTAGAAATAGGTAAAACTGCTATTACTTGCTCCCCTGGCACAAGAACAATGAAGAGGTTCCCATGCTTTGGGATACTGAGTGAGAGGTGGAAGCAAGAAAAGCCCAAACCCTGGTTGAGTTTGGTGTACATTAATTCTGTCCTGCAGACATTTTTCCCCATCCTCAGAGCAACTGGGGGGGGGGAGGAGGGTGTCTCACTTCAAAGCCCAAACCTTAGTCTTAATTTTACTTCCCTTAAATATTTATTTAGTGGATTTAAAGAAAAAGAAAAAAATAAATAGCTGAGTCTGGGTTGCTATCGTCAAGGAAAACCTTTGCCTTTGTGCTTTCCAGGCAGGTACTAAGATAGCCTGACATTAATCATAAGGGCGATTTGGCATTTCGGAGACAGAAGCTGATGCCTAATAGATGAGAACAGCAGAGTAAAATCTTGAGGCAGATAACACTATAGAGGAAAGAGGGAATGAAAAAAAATCAATGTAAGGTAGGATGGGGGAAAATGGGGAATTCAACTTGCATCCACAGCAAACACTGCTGGCCAACTGTTACAAGGAGTAATGGCTTTAAACTGAAAGAAGATAGATTTAGATCAGCTAATAGGAAGAAATTCTTCACTATGAGGTGTAACAGGCTGCCCAGAGAAGTTATGCATGCTCCATCCCTGTTCAAGGCCAGGTCAGACGGGGCTCGGAGCAACCTGGTCTAATGGTAGGTGTCTCTGCCCATGGCACAGGGTTTGGAACTAGATGAACTTTAAGTTCCCTTCCAACACAAGCCATTCTATAATTATCAGTTTATGGTTTCAGTCTAATACCAAAACTAGAAAACAAGCTGAGGATTTCTTTCCCCTGTAATTACTATGAAGACTAAGTCCTAGTCTCAACTATGATTCATGTGCTATTTGCTGGTTTACCCTACTATTTCTAATTTTATCCCAATGAACACCTGGCAGCATGATTTCAGTTGTGTAAAATGCAACTAGCCTTACATGAGATCCAAGCTGAAACAGCATTATACCAACAGAGTGTAAATTGTAGGCCCAAAGTCACAACTTCAGGTAGGTTTTCAGAAGTACCATCATGTTCAGACAGCTTGTAGCAGCCTAAAGTATCAACTACAACGACCCTTTCCCTTGGGACAATTTTCACATGAACTCTATTTTTCTATATTTTTTGTTAGTCTAAACCTCCAGCCATGGTATTTTCATCCCTTTCTTTCCCTTTCCTTCCTCCGTTTTCTCCTTCCAACTTCCCTGATAACTGAGCAGTTAAAGTTACTTTTGATCAATTGTTAGAAAAACAGTGAATCTGTGACTATAGGTGTAGCTATATAAACACAAATTGCCCTCCTAGAGCTTACACTGGTCTTTCATTGAAATTCATCAATATAACTAATAATGATAATAATACTCCTTCAATACAGAACAAAATATTCCAATGAACAAATTCTATAGTAAATTTTGTAAAGTGCACAAAAAATATTAATGGAAGTATTCAAGGAAAGATTAAAAAAAAAAGGAAGAAGTTTTCTAGTGTTACCATAAAAACTTCTGAAATATTGTTAAAATTAAATAGGAGTAATCTAATGAGACTTTTTGGCTCCCACATATTGGCAGACAGCAGCAACATTTTTCAGAGAAATTACACTAACTAAATACACTGTATCTTAGCAGCATTAAAAAACAAAACAACTCCCTACAATTAGATGCAACTGCAGGCCTAGTAAGCCTAAACCTGACAAAACCTTACAAATGTGTTTTTCATTTAAAAGAATGGATTTCCATGGAATCCTAGAGGTAACATTTGTTATTTTGTTTACATTGTATTCTGGTAGTAAACCTAACTATAACTGACGACTTTCTCTCCCTCGATCTTACCTCCCAAAATTGCACACAGTACTGGGAAAATGAAGTAAGTTATAAGATACGGCCACACTGAAAAAGCCATATTAAACAAAATAAAATTCAACCCAGAGCCTAAAAAAATAAACCCAGAAAATAACAATCATTGTCAAACAACTGCAGCTTCACACTACTGACCGACGCTCCCCGCACACATAGATGGCACTCGGTCGAATGCGTCGTCTTGTATGACCAGGTAGCTGTGGCAAAAACTTGAAGTATTTGGGCATCAAGTCCAAGCATGCATCATGAAACTTCTTAATCCTCCAGTAGTATATCAGGGGGTTCAGTGCAGACTTGAGGTAGCAGAGCCAAAGGAGCCAAGTGCTTATCTCAAAGAAGTTGTGCTTGTAGTAGAAGTGGCTGTTGAATGTGGCTATAAGGCTGTAAGTGGTGAAGGGCGCCCAACAGACTATGAAGACAAGGAACAAAATCAAGATGGTTGTGAAGGCACGAGTTTTAAAGCTCATATCAATATTCATCTGAAAAGGTCTCTGTAAACTCATGAGACCAAGTTTGCTGGCCTGGCTGAGGCATATGCTATCAGGGTGGCTATGGATACGAACTGCATTGTGGCGGACAGTGTTGAGTATGCCCATAAAAGAATACAGCATTACCAGGAATGGAATAAAAAAAGAAATTAACAAAATAACTATCACGTAGGCTCGGTAACCTGGGCTTGTCGAGTAGCCAAAGACACACTGAGGTGCTCTTGAGGGTATCTGCAGATTAGGATTCCCTACTGACAACGGAAAAGCAACAACAAAAGATGCTGCCCAGGAAATCACAATGAGAATCTTTGCACGGTAAGGGTTCAGTTTATCTTGCCTCTGAACTATGATAAGAAATCGGTCAATACTAATAATAAGAAGAATGGCTACCCCCTCTATGACAAAAAGCCAGAAGAACATGGCAGAGACTCTGCAGAATATATCCCCAAAAATCCACTGAGTGGTAATGATTGTTATCAGAGCAAAAGGCATGTTCAGCACTGCTAGCAGCATGTCTGCAAAAGCCAGGCTTGCTAAAAGAATGTTAATTGCAGATCTCATAGCTGCCTTCTGGTAGACCATGAGACAAACAACAAAGTTGCCAAGGAAAGAAACCAATAGGATAAATATCATAGCAGCAGAAAGAATGATCTGGAGTGGCAAATTCAAGCTCCTGAAAACTTCTTGTGATGGCAGGATAGCTGTAGCATTTACCAGAAAAGTACTTCTCTCAGCGGTGAGCACGGCACCTGAACTGTATCTCGACGGCTGTGTTGTGCCACTATGAAGCAAGAACTGTGGGGTGGTAAAATTCGTATAGGCATTTTCATAAACAATAAAAGTAGCATTTGAGGTCCCAGAGTGGGCCAGTGTCAACATTGCTGAAAAAACCATTGTTTCAGGAGAAATGAAAGCAGAACCAAAGGTCTTCAAGGCATTCCATCTTGTTCAGGCAGTATCTTAATTCTTGGTCATTTAACAAATCAAAATTCAAAGTCTGAAAGCATCAAAGTTCTTAAATTTGTGACAGTATTTCCATCTGCAAAAGAACTGAAAAACAGAATAAATATTGCAAAGTGGGCCGTATATGGGAATGTAAAACTAGGTTACACCTTCATTCAAGCATTCATGGTACTAGGGAACAGCAATGCGGATAGAGAAATCTAAAGAAAACTGAAACCAATGGGAACCAAACAATTGCTCTGCTTTCCTTAATGACAAAGGGATCCTTCATACATATTTACACTTCAGGTCAACAGAATTTACTTAAGCGGAAGTCACAGGCGTCTCATAATGTTTGGCCTTTTTCTCATAGATCCTGCTCTGGTAGTCTTGCTGACACTGTACAATACTCTCACTCACTGACCTTTTTCTACCATAAACAGGACTGGAAAACTTTGTTTGAAAACAAACTTAACTGATGAAGAGAGAAAAAGGCAAACAAGTATCTTTATTTAAATCTCATAACTTTTAAGCTAACTTCATGATTCTGTTATGAAATTACCTACAGCTGGGAACTTTAATATTTCCAAACAGCTTAAATACTATCAGTATCGCCTATCTGCCTACTTGGTAAACATGGAAAAGCCTATCTATCTCAGAAATCCTAAATAATACAGGATCTTTAGTACCATGCCAGTCAGCTGCAGCAGATGCCTCAGGAAAAATATGTAAAACATCCTAATGTGTTATTAATTATTAAATAACTTGTCCACAGGATTAAAGCATTTCTCAATTTGTTTCATTTAGTTACTGACTCATATCAAGGTGCAAGAAACTAGCTGTTCTTCAGTTGCTACAATCCTTCCCCCTGCAGCAAGCTTTCCTGCTTTCACTGGTCTAAACATGTCTTTGTTAATTCATCTTGGTATTCTGCATAATTTAACAACATGCATACTCTTTTTCCTTGCAAATCTAATCCTTTGACATTCTGCTGAACTTCCTCCCTCCTCATTATGCTGAACTTCCTCCCTCCTCATTATGCTGATACAATCAAACATTTACTTTTATAGTTTGTGTACTGTCTTGTTATACTATTATATCTATTGTATTATGGCATGTACTGTTTTTAAGAGACAAATAAAATGCAAAGGAGTTGCCTCCCCTTTTCAGTGCTACTTCCTCTCCTCTAGCTTGGACTATTAAATTAAATGCTCCCAGAGTACTCTGGCATCTGATCAAGCAGGAAACAGGGAAGATTCAATGCCCATAGCCAGAAACATAAAGTGGAATTCACCTCACTCATTCTGGATGACTGCAACAGCCACTTCAAGCTGTCTTTGTGTGTTTAGTCAGAAGAGGATTATGGGCATCTTCAGAGGGCAATCTATCTCTTCCACCTCTGCACATGGTGACCAAGCAGCTTACATCTGGCAACACAAATCCTACCCATATTTATGGAGGTTCTGAGTAATACTTCACCAAAGAAATTAACTTTAAGACAACAAAGTCTAAGCTATGTCCCAAATTTGGACTTCTAGGGATTCAAATGCAAGCCTGCCCAGGTTGCTGACAAGAATTCATCAAGGAACAGCAGCATTATGACCTCCTCCTCTCATTCCATAAAAAAGCTATTCCCTTCTGACCTGCAAGCTCCTATCAACTGGATGATTCCTAGGGCTAGACCATCTTCTGCGATTTTTTTCCAACACAAATTATTAACCTCTCTTTTGCAATTTTCAATGGTATCAGAGGATATTATTACAAATATTCTAATATCATTGAGTCTGTGGTGGGTCGACCTCGGATAGACACCAAGTTCCCTCCCACCAAAGCAGCTCTACCACTCCACCTCCTCAGCTGGACATGAGAGGGAACAGCTCATGGGATGAGATAACAACACAGAGATAACGCTCACCAATTACCATCACAGGCAAAATGGACTTGACTAGGGAAATTAATTCATTACCAAACAAAATCAAAAGGATAATGAGAAAAAAAAAAATCTAAAAAAACCCCCCTCCTTTCTTTCTGTGCTCAATTTTATTCCTGCATCGGGAGAAGAGGGATAGGGGTCAGTTCATCACACACTGTTTCTGCTGCTCCTTACTCCTCAGAGGACAGGACTTCTCAAATTCTTCCCCTGCTCCAGTGAAGGTTCCTTCCATGAGGTGCAATTCTTCAGGAACAGACTGCTCCAGCATGGGCTCCACATAAGATCACAAGTCCTGCCAGCAAACCTGCTCCAGTGTGGGCTCCTTCCTCTATGGGGCAACAGGTCCTGCCAGGAGCCTGATCCAGCATGAGCTTCCCATGGGATCACAGCTTCTTTGGGTATCCACCTGCTCTGGTGTGGGGTCTTCCATAGGCTGTAGGTGAATATCTGCTCCACCTTGGACCTCCATGGGCTGCAGGGGGACAGCCTGCCTCACCATGGTCTGCACCACATGCTGCAAGAGTATCTCTGCTCCAATGCCTGGAGCATCTCCTCCTCTCCTTCACTTCTGGTGTCTGCAGAGCTGTTTCTCTCATAGTCTCACTCATCTCTCCATGTCCAACTGGTCCTGCACAGTAACTTTTTCCCCTTCTTAACTATCTGATCACAGAGTTGTTACCACCATCACTGATGGGCTCAGTCTTGGCCAGTAGTGGGTTTGTCTTGGAGCCAGCTGGCATTGACTCTATCAGAAATAGAGAAAGCTTCTTCTATCAGACATAGGGAAAGCTTCTACCAGCTTCCCACAGAAGCTGCCCTTGTAGCCCCCCTCTGCCAAAGCCTTCCATGAAAACTGACAGTGTCGTAGTTTAAGCCCAGCTGGTAACTCAGCACCATGCAGCCACTGACTCCTCTCCTTTCTCTCACCCCCGCCCCCCCACCATCTCCAGGTGGGAAGAAGGGGGAGAACTGAAGCCTCATAGGTTAAGAAAAGAACAGTCAAGTAACTAAAGTATAATATAAAACTACTACTACTAATAGTAATGATAAGGGAAGTAACAAGGGGAGAGAACATAATACTAAAAGGGAAAAAAAAAAACCAAAAAAAAAAAAACAAAACAAAAAAAAAAAAACCAAAAACCCAAACCAATACACAAGCAATGCACAATACAATTGCTCACCACCCGCTGACCAATACCCAGCCCAACCCAAGCAGCAATCTGGGCTTTCTGGGTAACTCCCCCCAGTTTATATACTGGGTATGACATGCTGTGGTATGGAATTCCCCTTTGGCTAGTTTGGGCCAGGTATCCTGTCTCTGCTTCTTCCCAGCTTTCCATGCCCCTCCTCACTGGCAGAGAATGAGACTGAAAAGTCCTTGATTAGGGTAAGCATTATTTAGCAACAACTAAAACACTTGTGTGTTATCAGCATTGTTCTCAGACTGAAGCCAAAACACAGTACTGTGCCAGCTACTAGGAAGGAGAAAAATAACTGTCCAGCTAAACCCAGGACACAGAGTCATACAAATTCCACTTTCTAGAGGTCTTCCTGCTTGAATGGGAGAGAATGTAATATTTTCTTGTTTATCCTACTATATTTCAAAGATTATTAAACTCAGCAAGAGTATACTAAGCTATGTATGTTGACATTTCACAAAAATTATAACTTTTGTTAACTTTAGTCTAGATTTTCCTTTTCTCTCCTTTCAGACCCTCTAATTTTTATTTTAGAGTAACTCTTCTAGAGAAAGTCTTAAAGCTAATTACAGGCTAAAGCATATAAAATAGCCAAAATTTCTCTGATCAGTCTTTATAAACCTTTCTTTCCTAGTTGTCTTTAACATATTTGTTAGAATAAAATCTGTAACCAACAGAAAGGTTAATACAGCTTTACAGAACAAATAAGCAAGGATTTTAACAATGAACACGAAAATCTCACCCAAAGTTCCTCTGAGGTTTACGATTCCACAAGCCAAAAACACTGAAGAGGGAAGGAAGCTGTAGCGTTCTGTAGGGACTGCAAAAGAGCATAAATTCAACAAATAATTCTGGATTTAAAATCATGGAGTACAGAAAATTAGATCTCTAGGGTAGTATCTTTTAGAGCTCTGCAAGCAATATTCCAGCAAAAGTAAGTTTTGCATTTCAGATTGGTTTTGACAAGGTCTTCCCACCAAGGTTCTGAAAGAAACTAAACTGCCACTAGAGAAATGTAAAGCCCTCTCACAGACAATAATCAGTTTAAAATAGGAAACAAAAGAAGGAGCAGTTAGTTTTGCAGTGGAAAAAAAGGTCAGCAGAATAATCCTACAAAGATAACCTATACTAGGGCTCACACTCTTCAACCTGCAGGGGAGAAGAGGGAAATGTGAAACCACAACATTTGCTGATGATGAACATGAACTGTTTTTCAGAGCAATTTAATAAAAACAAAAGTCAACTATAAGGAGGTACAGACAAATCTTATGACAGTCAGTGACAAGCTAATACACTGCCAGATAAAATGCAGTGTTACTAGAAGTAAAGCTATGCATACACAGAAAAAAGTTATGGACACGGTAACAGATGCTAAGCCAATAATTACCATCCAGAAGACAGATAGATCTTCAAGTTTTGATAGTCTACTTTATGAAAACACCATGCAAGTGTTCAGAATTGTTAGCAAAGAAACACATACACTGTATATTTATATGCAGTACCTGCTACAATACACTTCTATGGCACATCATATCCTCAGTGCTATTTTCAGTTCTGCTCCACCTGATGTCTATTTCAAAAGCGACTGAGTAAAGGTATCATAGAGGTCTATAGAATTATTAGTGGCACAGGGAAACAGATTGTTGTTGTCTCTTATAAGAACAGGAAAGCCAAAGGAATCACAAAGTCCCAGAGTCACTGAGTTTGGACAAGTCCTCTACAGGTCATTTTGTCCAACCCCACTGTTCCATCATGGTCTCCTAGAGTCAGTTGCCCAGGACCATGTCCAGATAGCTTCCAAGTATCTCCAAGGATGAAGACAGTAACAACCTCTCTGGGCAACCTGTGCCTATGCTCAGTCACACTCACAATAGAAAAGCTTTCCCAATATTTAGGACAAACCTCTTGTGTTTCAGTTTGTGTCCATTGCCTCAGGTCCTGTCACTGGTTATCACTGGAAAGAACCTGGCTCTGTCCCCTTTGCACTCTACCTATGGGTATTTATATACATTGATAACATCCCCCTGAGCCTTCTCTTTTCCAAGCTAAACAGTCCCAGCTCTCTCAGACTTTTCTCATAGACCTTCTAGTCTCTTCATCATCTTTGTAGCCCTCCACTGGGCTCTCTCCAATATGTTCATCTCTTTAAATATATTTATGCCACACAGCTCTGCACTCTGAATTATAAAGTTCAACAGAGCCTTAGATGATAGCAGGTATCATAAAAGCTCTAAAGAGGAAAAAGAAAACAAAAAAAACCCCACCACAAAAATCAAACAAAAACCCCAACAACCCCTCCAACCCCCCCAAAAAAAGAAAACAAAACAAAAAGAAACCCACAAACCAAACCCCCCCACACCACAAACCCAAAACAAACTGCAAATGCCCCAGTGTTCCAAGGTAAAAAAAAAAAAAAAAAAAAGTTTTAGAAAATACTGCTTTATCACAAAATTGTCCTTCTAAACACAAGGAACCAGACCAGAAGAGCAAAAATGTTTTGCACCCTTTATTTAGTCGAAAAGATTGTGCTACCCTGTATTTCACAAGCCAGTAGCATCCAGTATACAGCAAAGTAAAATGGCTGCTCAGGTGTCCATAGACTATTCCTAACAAATCCAGAAGAAGTGACTAAGAAAAATAATTTCATGTATGCTGTCTCACTACCCCAGTTCTCCAAACAAAGAGCTACCTCCTAGTTTGTGCTTTCTCCTCCCTCAGTGTGAAGTTTCTATCCTTTTCTGCACTGCATTAAGAAAAGGGGAGGATAATGAACTCATGCAAGCTGCTGCCTGAACCTAGTCAAGTGCTTAGATTTGGGAAGTGAGTGTTAGCCATTTGACTGTTGCATTAGTCATCAGCACTATCTTCTTTTCAAGAAGGATCAAAAGAATGAGGGGTGATCAGCTGTTACAAAGACACTTAATCTAACAAGAGAACTGCAGCCTTTGGATCCCTAGCAGAAAGAAACTCTTGAGTGTTGCTCCTGTGCTCACTGCTTCCTGGTGGTTTCCCAGCAGGGCCTTTCTCTCTATTACTCTGTTTATCACTCTGAGGTATGAAATCACTCCATGCACCGCATACTGAATCTGCATGCTCAAATGTGTGTTGGAGTTACACTTATCTAACCTTGCAGGCAACTTAGTAACGCTTCTTCTTGGCTATCATCCTTCATAAAAGTGACTGGCAATTCAGCTGATAAACTCAAGACTTCTGTAGCAGTCACAATAAAAATTTTTTCTTCTTCCCCCCCCCCACTTACTGATTTCTACCATGAGCATCCACATGATGTATAGTTGAGGATCCCTGCTCATTTCAGGGGGATTGGACTAAATGACCTTTGAGAGTCCCTTCCAACCCAAACTATTCTGATTCTATAATTGTTAAACATGCACCTCCACCCTTCTTCCTTTTTCCAACTTCCCCAAATTACATAAGGATAGAAATACAAGCTGAAAGAAAGGGACCAATAAGACAACTTCACAACACTTTTCTTTCAGTCCTCACTTGCTGTTCAAGAAAGACAGATCCTGTCATTTCAAAGCCAGAGTCATTGCTGAATGGTAATCACATAGCTTGCAAAAGACAGTCATGCTCAGGTAGTTTAAATGGGTAAGCTTATTGATGGTCAAAGTACTCAAGCAAGAGGCAGATACCTTTTTGTCACAGCATTCTCATTTTTGGAACATGTACTCTCACTTATTCTTTTCAGATGCAAAAAAGCTTGACACAATCACTTTTTTCCATTTCAGTCCTGAAAATTACTGGGTATGCACATTTTCTCTCAAGCAAGGTTCTCACTCATAGGCAACTTTCTTTTTATGGAACATAATAGACACAATTATTTCAACGAAGTGCACACTTAAAGCTAAATAACACACAAATTTCATTCATCAAATATAATTATTGCTAGAACTATGGTGTCCATTTTTAACAGCTTTTGAAGCTAAAAGGTTTCTGTTCAAAATTTGGATGCTCAACCAGAAATGGAAGACTAGAACTTACATGAAAAGCCAACATCAGTCAAAACTAGTAAGCCCAACATAGACAAAACAGGGAACATAACAGTGCCATAATAACAGTTATGTTTGATACAGATCAACATGCCGTGAACAGCTGCCAAAATGCTAAATGATTTAACTGCTAAAAGCAACCATATTTTCAGTACTGTCCAGCACCAAGATTTGTTCCAGCACACAGAAAACATTCAAAAAAACTGAAGCTAGCAATGCATGGTACAGTGATCTTTCTTCTCAGGGATGTTTTAAGTGGTCGTAAATAGGAAGTTTCTGCATGCTTTAAAGTAGCTATCAATGGTTTTATTTCAAAGGTAAACTTTGCAAAAACAATTGTTGCATAAAAAAAACCCAAACAAACCAACATTAAAAAAATATTCTTAGGGGAAAAATGAATAGTCAGCAACAAACACAAAGGCCATGGGCTTATTTTGTTTTCAAAAAAGTTACATGTTGATAGAAAATACTAAAGTGCATACTCTGACACCCTATTATTGTACAAAGCACCCCAGGACGTACTCCACTCACAATAGAAATCAAGCACTGTTTCTTGTGCCATTAAGTATTGGGAGGAATGTATTGCAATGGAATCCTTTCTGCTAAAACCAGTGCAAACAATGAGTCAGAGCATGAACCAGCAGGGACAACGCTCTTACTCACCTAACTGTTCCTCCTAAAAGGAACTAGCAATTTTCAGTTTTAATACCTATTTACACATCCTAAATTGAAACTAATAAACCACACCGCATGAACAGATGACCCATGAAACTACTCACAAGAGGCATTAGTTTAACTTAGGAAATTGTCCTTTTTGCACTCTATATATACTACTGTGGCAATTTTCAAAGGAAATTATTGTGGGAAACAGTCACCTCTGCTTTGGGTCATTAAGTACAACTAATTGCCCTCTTGAGGATATTATTTTCCTGTCTTTAATTCAGAAAGACATTAACTGTCAAGAAATGTCAGCCATGGGAATCATCATGACTACTGTAAACCACAAATATACAAAAATGTAAAAAATAATTATATTTTCTTAGCTCTTGGGAAAAACCATGTTCCCAATTTCTAGATCATATAAAGGCCTTATAAAGTCCTATATTTCTAGTGCTGTCACAATATTTCCCCTGATTTCTAACTTTCTCACTAGTTCAAAGGTCATATCAACCATATTCATGTTGAAGAGCTAACTAAATGCTGTAGTACCTAGAACAGTAATCATTGAGAACATTACTGAAATGAATGAAATGAATTAATGAAATGAAAATATTACATACTTTTTTAGTTCATAGTTTCCATCTAGTTATTAACATACAAGTTAGAAGCTTCCTAAATTTTAAGTAGACCTTAGGATCATACATGCTATCACATGTGAGTTAGATAAAAACAAAAAACCTCTCAATATACCAATCCAGGCTGGCTCCCATGTAGAACACGAATCATAAGTCATCTTGAGTTGTTCTGTTCAGTAGAGTAGCCTCTTTCCAAATAACCTGCAAAAAAAAAAAAAAAAAATAAAAAACAAGTTGGTGACATATTTACACTCAAGGCAGGACAAGACCAGAATTGCAAGTTTTTTCTGTAATAAAACTATTTTTACTGGGAGAGGTGAAATGTGCTGTGAATATGCTGTGGCACACAAAGTCTCTCAGAAAAAAATGTCATTTAAGTCCACAGGTGGCTACTGAACATTTTAAAGAAGCTATTAGCATAAAGATATCAGTATAAAGGTATGGGAAAATCAGAGAGCAAGAGAATAGGCACAGAGAAGAATAAACCATGAAAGTTTCAATGCAGGATCTCAGCCCTTCCTTTACTTTCCTGTACCAATGGATCAGCACAAAGCTCTTATGCCTAAAGTTAAAATGATTTCTGTAAACTGGACCTAGCATGACTAAAAAGCTGCATATTTTACCACAATACACCTGTTGTTAACTGAGAGCATAAGTTTTCAATGTAGCTTTTCCATATACTCTCAGAAGAAAGACTGAAAATCTCAATGAGCTTATGCCACACTAAAAAGATCTCAGTGACCTGATTATTTTATAAATATGGTATATAAAAATCAAACGGACAAATACATGGGACACAGACATTCACATGCTAGTTTTTAAAAGGCAACACAACTTTAAATTTTTTCCAGAAGCCGCTAATAGAACATTTGTAAGTCAACTCCACAGTGGAGCAAAAGATGTCAGGATCCTTCAGGATCAAGTTTCTATACAAATGCTCTGTACAGGGGTTGGAGGACAAACCAGCCAATGAGCGTACAACGACCTTCTACATGGAAGCAATAAAAACTAACAGTACTTTAAGATCACTCATGATGTCCTGGTTCCTCCAACCATTTGAGTGCTGAGTTTCTGTATTCTCAACCAACTTCAACCCAACCTCAAACACTCAGAACATAAGGCCTGATTTGCTGGATTGCACTTGCTGAGAAATCTGCCTCCTGCAGACTAAACCCATTTTCACAACGGAAGCCCCAATTCAACAATTGTGGCCACAACTGAAGTCAGTGTCTGAAAGATTTTTCTGATTACCTTTTAATACAAATTGTTTTCCATTAGCACAACGATTTGATAATTATATTTATTACACAGAACAAGGTGGGAAGGAAAAATAAGATTTATGTACAAAATAAAATGTATCCATTAGACTACTACAGATTTTCACCACATGGTTTGTTTTTCCTTTACTGAGATAAGCATTATAAACTGTTAATCTTCCCTCTTAGGCTTCCTGAAGTATCAAAGAAGCAAACAGCTTTGCAAGCAGACAGAAGACTCTGCCAGGAACTTGGACAGATTAAATATAGTGACAAGCTGTCAGGTCTTTGCTCCATACAAGCACATTCCCCAGGATAAGGACCATTCCTTTTCTCTACTTAAGTGTTTATAGAAAGTATCTTTAAAATAAATTTAGAAAAGCATTCAAAACATTATCATACACTAGAAAGTTCTTCCACTTCAAGCCTCCAAGAAGGAAAAAATAAAAGGACTTTCAAAGTAAATCTGGAAAATGTTACTAAATTTGAGTACGTTACCAACCTTCCTCTTAACTGAGTAAGGCTGCTTTGTGTAGTTTTCTCTTGGCAATCAGGGGTTAACACTGTTTGCAAAGAACATTCCTTTTTTATTCCCATTATAAATGATTAGTTAGGCTTTTTTTTGTAAGAACAAAAGGGGAAAGCTCTGTAACTCTTCATGATCCTACCATGAAACTATGAATGCAAGGATTCCTGTTACCTGCAAAGAGCTCTACTTGTTGAATTACAACTTTGATGATGCCACCATTTAGAGCCGGCAGAGCTACTGAATGAGCAGTCCTGACCTCTTCCTCATTCACTCCTTCCTGAAACCAGCTCCCCAGTTGCGAAGCTGGAGCATCAATCCAGACTAAAGCAGACTCCAACAAGCAAATTTAAAAGCTTCACATTTCTCACCTGAAGCTCTGAGATGTTGGTGTACACACATCAAGTCATAAGATAAAAGCCATTTGGCTTTTATATACTAAGAGGTATTTACATACAAGACAGTGCGGTGCCATAAGCAAGAATGGTGCACACTTGTAATTACTGATGATCTTAGAGGAATTTTCATCTTATTAAGTCTATTTTTATTCCCCAAACCAGAAACTGTCACTTCCAAATAACTGAAATAGTGAAACTAAAAATCACAGAGATCTTACACACCATTAAACTTTAAAATATTTCCCACAAGCATTCACATTACACTAAAGACTTAGTAAAAGGCAAGAGGCCTTGAAAATTATGACGTTTTCAGTATGCCATTGATTTTCAAACTCCTGCCATGTACTTTACCGGCAGTTCTCTACGTCTAGTTGCAACTAGTCCATGGATGTTTTTTAGCAAGCTTTCTTAGCATTTTTTTGGGATATGAAGTTAAAATATGGGCAAAAATAAACTGAAATACTGAAAGCTTCCTTTCTCCACCAAAAAGTCAGTCTATCAGAAGAAGACAATAGGCAGGTAAACCAGCCTGTTTCAAGTCAGAAAGTTTAAACAGTTGTCCTAAGGCTAGTTTGGCTTTTCAACTAGAACAACTTCTCCAGTATATTTTCTTACCAGAAGACTGACTTCTGTTAAGATGTTCCACTCTCATACACTATAAGGTAAAGATCTAAAGGCTCCTCATATCACATCACTCCTATATTTGTTGAAGTGTCCCAGTACACCAGACACACTATTGCACTACTTTCTGCTAAGAACAGGGAAAGATGGATATTCTTACTAGTCACACTTCCATACAAGAGCCATTAGCATGCTACATTCTACCAAAATGCAAGGCTTTATAAAATTCATCTGCAAAAATGGCGATCCCACCACCAACAGCATTCTACACTGAAGGAATTTATTAAGCTGTCTCTTTCACAAAAACATACCTGTTTTTTGAAACAAAACTGATTTTAACAAAAATTCATCTTTTTATGAAGCGATACAAAAGTGATTAGGATGACTGAATTTGTACTCTTTCACACAGTGTGCTGCACACAATAGGTTCCTGTGATTTGGTTTAGTTCCCAAAGCAAAGCAATCCACCCTGATTCTGCTTTTCCCACAGGATTCAGCTCATGCTACAGCCAAATTCTGATGCTGCCTAAGAGTCTTGCGGCTATAATAAAGATGTTATGGATCTTACCTTCTTGGCACTTGATGCACAGAGAAGAGGTGCTGCTAGCCAGGTAAATGAGGTGACTACTTGCAGAATTCTGCTCTGAAAGTACTTAAAGGCTGCAAGGGTAAGATTTAGCTGAGAACTAAACATAAATTCAGCTTACAAGGTTATTTATGTTGTTATACACTTCTCTTATACATATATGTGCATGTAAATACACACAGGCACATGTGTATGTATGTGGATGCATGTGCATGCATGCATATATTTTTGATACTTAGCATCAGTATTCAGCCAAAATCAAACATAAAATGCTTAATGCAACAAAATCATGTAAGTCATTTGTGTTTCTTTGATTTTTCCCCAGTTATAGTGTACTTCATTATTAGTCTAGTCTATTAAAAATCACCTATGTATTATAGTAGCAACTTATTTTTCATAACATAGAAACAGAGACTAAATAAACTACTTCTTAGTAGCTATCCATGTTATCTAATTGTTCTAATAACTTCAGAATGATTTTTGTCTCATGCCAGCCAACTAGAACAACACTTTCAAGATCGTTTCTCAGAAACAATTCTAGTTAAAAATCTGTTCATACCAAACATTAAAATAAAGACAGTTAAAATGAGAGTTATGATTTGGACAACTCTCAGGGTGACATTACATACAACATAAATTCAGATCCAACGCAATACCAGCATGAACAATTTCTGTGTAGACATGACAGGCGCAGTTTAGGACATCCATCACGAACAGATTAAAAAACTAATTCAACTTACAAGCCAAAATATTAAAAAGAAACAATGTGGTGATTTTGAAAGCATATTACCTTACCAGGATAAAGTCACCCATTAACTCATGTTGTCTTCCACTCTGGTAGCTCAAGACCATATCTCCCCACTTAACTGAAAGCAGTTTAAGTATCCTCAATTAAATCCTTTTGAAAAAGACACCAAAGTGTTTCTTCAGTTAGAGAGAAGTTTATTTGGTCTCAATTTCAATATGAAACTGATCTTGTGAAAATACTGCAAGGAATTTACCACCTTGCATGCAGGATAACTCTAAATAGAATAATAAATGTAACATAATTTCTAATTCAATTGCAACTACTCAGCAGATGTTGAAAAATTCAGACCAAGATTTGTATAATTTTTTTATAAGACAGACACAAGTTAATAACAACTCAAAGTTGCGGTCAAGATTTATGGGAAAACAAGTGTAATGACATCCACCATGCAGATCAGAAAAATGAAATTCTTGCTTCGTACTTTTGATAAATCTCCTTATCAACCCCAAAAATGTTAAAATTAACATTGAGTACAATACTTCAAAAAGAACATATACGAAATCAAAAAGAAGTACTTCTAAAGAGAAAAGAAAAAAAATAAAAATTTAAAACTACTGAGGAAGGTTTGCAGGTCATAGAATCATAGAATAGTTAGGATTGGAAAGGACCTTAAGATCATCTAGTTCCAACACCCCTCCCAAGGGCAGGGACACCTCACATTAAACCATATCACCCAAGGCTCTGTCCAACCTGGCCTTGAACACCGTCAGCGATGGAGCATTCACAACTTCCCTGGGCAACCCATTCCAGTGCCTCACC
>JAOEHX010048521.1:35849-51159 GCA_025448015.1 Bolborhynchus lineola | reverse complement strand
GAGGAAACGGGATTTGATAAGAGGGTTCAGCGTGTTCTTGGGGCTTCACAAAGGATGTATGTTACAGGCTGGCCTTTCCCCTCTTCTTTTCCCTTCTCCCTTTTTCCTTTTCCCTTCTCCCTTTTTCCTTTTCCCTTTTCCCTTCCCCCTTCCGCCTTCTCTTCCCTTCCTTTCCCTTTATACCCATACTCCTTTCCTACTTCTCCCCTTCTCCCTTTCTCCCACTGCATTCCCCCTCTTTCCCCCGCACTGATCAGCTCTCCAGGTCTTCATGGAGTTACCACAGACCTAATCATTATGTTAAAATCTCTATATTTGAACACCACAGCTATTTTCCTGCAGAGTTTGGTACTTGTGGGGAGAAAGGCATAGAGAATGTTCAGGACAGCTGGTGCCCCCCTAGCTCAGCCAGGCCCTGGATATCTCAGTGCTGCCCCATATATCCCCATTCTGCAATGCATGGAGGTAATGGGCTCTCTGTCTGTGATCAGGGGCTCCCTGTTTGCTCTACCAGGGGAGCACAGGCTTCCGAGTCCCCTGGGATCTCAGCCGGGGTGAGGTGAGTCTGTGAAGTCTCACGCTTCCTGGTGGGAATGCTGCTGGTTGTGTTGATACACTGCTATTTACTGGGTTTTAATTAATAGCCACTCCTGGAAACAGCCTCTTCTCCCCAGTCCCAGGCAAATGCATCTCTCAGGGGTCTTCACCTTTTGTCCTCAAAACCTATTCAGGGCTGGATTTGAGGGCAGCCTGATCTCAGCTGCTGCGGCACAATGGCACAGCTCAGTGTTGTTCAGCCCTTTCCTATCCATGTCATCCCTCCCACAGGAGCTCTGGCTCCCTCACCTCATCTTACAGTACTTGCTTGGCTGATGCAGCATCCTGTTAGGCCCAGCAGCCTCCAAAGCTTCAAGAATGGGTTAAAGCTCCTAAAAAGCTTCCCCAACTCCAATGTACCCTGAGAAATGCCTCTTTCACCCTTTGGACTCACATTAAATCCCTAGGGCCTTTTATGTCCCTCTCACCCCCTTCCCAAACAACAGAATCCACTGCTCAGAGCAGAACATGACGTGATTTTTTTCCCATCTCCTCTGTTACCTGCATCTGTTTGCTTGGGTGGCAGCCAGAAAAGTGACTTCATGCATTCAATTTCCCTCCTTCTTCCCCCTTTATTTTTCATTTCATTTTAAATCCAACCCAACGCTCTCGCCTGTTGCAGAATTGAGGGTGAAGCATCCACGCCAAATCCTGCCCCTGTGTTATGGTAATTGCGGCTGCCACCCAGCAGATGCAGCTCACTGAAATAATAAGGCTGTTTAACAAGGCACAGAGAAGGAGAGGGGAGCTTTTGTTTGGCACTTGCCAGGGTTGGAGTACACTTGTAAAGCAACAACTGGAGCTTGTTGAAAAGAAGTGGAGGTTATTAGATGAGTTTCGCTCACTGCTGATGGCCCCGTTACTCTTTTCCCTTTGGATGCCAGGCAAAAGCTCTGGTGCTGAGAAGGAAGTGAGATGCTACCTGAAAATGTGCTGCTTTTGCTGATGAGCATGTAAATAAGTAGGGCTGGTGCCCACTGGCATGGCTCTGGTAGGTTGAACCCCACAGTTCAAGGATGCTCAGGCTGATTTCCAATATTGTGGGCGCTTCTTGCTCTGCCCAGGACCCTTCCTTTAACCCAGTAAGGCTGTAGGGGCTGGAGGAAGGAAAGTACCTTCTTCTGATGGAGCTGAGCAGGTGGTTCCTACTGTAATTAGGCTCTTGTCTACCCATTGGGGACGCAGTGGCCCATGCAGTGGTGTACTCCTCATGGGGCATGTCCTTCTCTGATGATCATCTGCTCTCCAGGAGGCTGGATCCTGCCCATTGCAAGACATAAAGGCAAATAGGACTCAAGGGGACACTTAGTTGTGCTGGGAGCTGTTGAAATACAGGGCTTGCTACCAGCGAAGGTGGTCCAGAATTTGCCAGGGCTTGGAGGGCAATGGGTTGCTGATGGGGATGAAAGAAATTCAGGAGCTGGGGTGACGTAAACCCCCATCTTTGGGGGTTACAATCCCATTTTGAAACGCTGCAGTTTTGCACGGGGAATGACAGAAGGTAGGTCTGGGTGCCATGGGGTTTTTGTCTTCCTCCAAGCAAGCGGGGACAAGAAAATTATTAGATAGTCTGGGAGTCTGTCCATCCATTCATCCCTCTACCTAACTATCTACCCCTCTGTCTCAGTGCATCTCTCACCAGCCCTATCTTTGCCCTGAACACCCCCCTCCTCCCAGCTATCCCCTTCAGAAGCAAGGAATAAAATCAATATATTCTCTCTCCAATTCAGGTAGCTCCCCATAAATCTTCCCAGCTTCAGTCTGGTCTCCTAGGACTCCCTGATCAGTTGGGAACCTATTTAATCAGCTGAGATGATCAGCGCTGTTTGCTGCCGAAGGGCCCTTTGAACTCTTTGTCTCTCTGTTGAATGATGCTCGTGTCCCCCGAGGATTTAGCCAGACTGGCCCATTCTGCTTGACAAGTCTCAGGTTAATAACTCTGGGGCCTGGCAGCACCCACCAAAGCCTGTCTGCAAGCCCAGGGTGCTGGGAACAGTCTCTGCCCCTCTGCCAAGCCCTTATCACTGCATCTTCCCGTGGCCCCTCGTTTGGCTCACTGAAAAGCTCCATAAAACCACCCTGAATTGTAAGCCCTGCATGAAGAGCATCCAGCCTGGTGCCAGGGGAAGAGAATTATAGCTCCTTTTGGGGAGGCTTGGCAAGGGCTGAAGATGGGGAGCGAAATCACAACTCCCCATCCTGGTGGTTCAGGCTTGGGTTTTAGTATGTTTTAGTGCATTTTTGGCTTTAGCAAGTTGGGAGTCAGCCTCACACTCGTACCTTTGCTCAGGAGCGGTGGCTTCTGGAAGAGGTTTCTTGTGCCTGTCCAGCCCTTGGGAGCAGAGTACTCAACATTGCTCCAGGAAAAAATTCTGGAGCTGCCCCAAATCATCACGACTCCTTCCATTGACTTGGACCAGTTTTCAATCAGGGAAACACCTTAAATTTCCAGGTTTCTCCCCTAGGCTGTGTTGAAGTTGTGCTGGAGGTGGCTGCTTCTTGCCTCCCCAACAACCTCTGAGCAACCCAACCCAGTAAGAAACAGCCAAATCTTCATCCCGTCTTCATCCACCTCTGGCCCAAGGGGTCGGTGTTTCTCTTTCCATAGGCTTTTGCTCTCCATTAAACACAATTTAGCATAGACCACAAGCAGAACAACGTAATCTAGGAGCACATTAGAGTGCTGGAAAACAATAATCCGAGAAGGAAACACATTATCTGGCCTTGTTACTTTACAAAGTAATTTAAATTAATTTTTCCCTAGAGTGGTTAGGGAGCACTGCAACTTGCCCTTGTCTATTCTCTCTGGCTAATGAAGCTTTACCAGCCACTGCTCGTGAATTCCTATTAAGACCTCATCTTAGAGGTTACAGGGCAAAACAATTTCTGCTCCTGGGAAAGATGCCTATGAATTTGTGATTGTAAGTCCGTGTTTGATAGGGATTAGCATCTGAAAGGGGTAGAGTGGTGGGTAGCAGAGAAAACACTATTTCAATTAGCAGAAGAAAAGCAACTTAACATCTGATTATAGTTTACACTTTCAATTTTCTTCTATTCTGGCATCTGGGATAATTATTTCCTGAAACTATCCACTCCCACCAGGCCTGAAAACTCTCTGCTTCTCCTTCTCTTGACCGTCCTGTTTGAGATTCACATGGATATGGTTGAAGAGTTGGGTTTTTAGCTTTCCCTTCTCCTCCAAGGCAATAGCCAGACTCGCTGAATTTGGGGCTGAAGGGAAGGATGCTGTACCAAGCCAGACTGGAATGAAACATGATGTTTCACATCAAGGAGGTGCAGGACAAGGATGATGGGGCTTGCTTCATAGCCAGGCTCATGGTCAGCCTTGTGACTTGGCTCTCAGGCAGAGGCCCAATGCCTAAATCTTGCCTCTGTGCTCAGAAATCACTTCCAATCCCCCCACTTTTCCTCCCACCCCATAAAGTACCATTTGCCCTGCAGGGCCTTGGCCCTTGCATTAACCTGTGCTCCAGCTATTTTTGTCTGACTTCTTGGACTCCTATTTCCTAATGACAATGCAATCGTTTTTCGGGTGGGAGATTCCTTGTGAGAAGGCTTGTTGTTATTTAAGGAAGATCATGAAATCCATCCTTAATGAAGGGACAGGAGAAAACCCTTCCACCAAGTTACACTGAAGCCTGAGATTATAATTTTTATGGGCTTCCAATCTTTCCTGCCTCATGTCTTATCAGCAAATGCAGCTGGAGGCTTCAAAAACCCTCCCAGCTTGCTGCTGATTTTATGGGATGAAGATTAGAGATGATCGGATAGTAAATTATTCATTGCATTCGATAGCACCAGGCAGGAGGGAATATCCACAGAGAAGTCAGCTCCTTTTTCCCATTCTGAGCATCACGTATTGGGATCCCGGTTATCTGCCACTCCAGCAATGCAGCAGCACTTTCTCCCGTGCTCAGAGATGATTAGGGGTGCAATACGCCTTCAGAACAGATGGGAAAGCCATGGGGGAATCACAGATGCAAGCTTATCCCCCAGCAATGAGGCAGACCAGAGGCAGGTGGATTTTCTTCTTGTTCCAGGAATTTTTGGTTTGATTATCTTAAGGTCCTTTCCAACCCCAGCTATTCTGTGATTCTATGATTATTCCCATCCCAGAGCAAGGTGGAACAGATCAGGTAGGTCTTTTCTTAGCCTAATTTTCCAAGTTGCAGGGCCTGAGGCTAATGTGAATGTGCTGTCAGACCCCTGGCAGCTATTGATGCCAGCAGCAGAGGAGCTCAGAGAGGACAAATCCTGGCAGCTTTGTGCAAATGGGCAGCTGGATAGAGGAGACAGCCCATTGGTGCCCTTAGATGTGCAGAGTGGTAGCATCAGGTTCCAGCACAAACAGTGTCCGGTGTGGATGCTGCCCAGAGATCCATGCCAAAAATCAACTGGTGTGAAAAACATCATCCAGAGGGTCCCATGAAATACATATGGGCCACAGTGATGCTACTGAGCAGATCTTGAGGCACAATGCAGGCCGTGCCTGGTGCCTGATGCTGATGTCCCATCTCAGCTGCTGGGTACCAGCTCCCAGCAAATGTCCTGCCAGGAGTGACCCTGGCTGACCCATCCAGTCTGCCTGGGAGAAGAAGGAGGCAATCCACATCCTCTCCTGATGAGGGTCCAGGAGGGATCATGGACATCACCATGTCACCCTCTTCTCCCTGCTGCTTATTCAGGACTCGCAATTAGCATCATTACTGGGGGATTCATGTATGGTCTAATAAAACGTCCAATTAAAATGCCAAGAGGTGTCTTTTTCTTGGCCCTGTGTGTGTACAGAAGGGGAACAAATGGCCCAGTTGAACCCTGTGCTGACAGAGGGAGGACTGGGCTGGTGTGAGGTTATGCCCTAATGTCACACCATTGCGACCAGGGTTTTCATCAGCATGTAAATAACAAAATATATTGCTTTAAAAGCATTCTTAAGGAGGGGAAACAGGGTACAGAGCTGTGAAGGATGAAAAGCGTGAGCAGGGGCTGCCTTTTTCTGGCGCTGTTTATCCACTTCTTGGCACACCAGGCCAAGAAAATGCCCTTTTCACAGCGGCTATAGCTCCTGGCTCTCGATACCAGGCAGGATTTGAAAGCCAGTGTCAATAGGAAATGAGGGAATTCTGGGCACGCAAAGAATATTTGATTTTGATGGCAAATGTCAAAAGAAACAAGCAATTAAAAATTGTGTTTGTGGTTGGGCTTGGTTTTCTGTTTTCCCTTTTCTTTTTGGAGCAGCTATTGAAATGCAACAAATTCACCACTCTTTTTCCTTAGGAAAAATACAAAAGGGAATGTTCAGTCTTACTCTCATATAGATGCTTTATTTTTATGGCTCTTTCTGAGAGAGGGGGAGGAGATGGAAAGAATGGAGGAGAGAAGGAAGGAGGAAGGAAGGAAGAGAAGGAGAAAGAAGAATAACCTCCATTAAAGCACAGAGCTCCACAATGTTTTACAAAGAGGAACTGGCGTCTCTGCTCTGAGCCATATCACCCAGGAACACATTTTAGGCTCAGGAATGTTGCTTTGAGCCAATGTTAATTTTGGCTAAAAATTGCACCTGTCTTGGAGGAAAAAATGGCAATTTTTGGAGGATATCAGTGTAAATCCTGAAATTCCAAGATCGGCTTTGTGCAAGACTTGTACAGGCAACTGCTCATAGGTCCCTGGGAGAGAACTGAGCTGCCTCTGGCTCCACTTGGGTTTGACTAAATGCTGCCAAGGTAATTTTCCCTCTGTGCCTCAGTTTCCCCCGCCTGTAAAATGGACCTGTAGGGTTTTGACTCACCACATCTGGGTGATGCTGAAGGCTTAGATGAGAGACATGGCAAGATTTCCAGCATGCTGCAGGGTAAGCCCAAATCTTCTCATCTCTGCAGGTCCCAAACTGCAGCCAGAATGGCAAACACAGAAGCTGAATGGCAAATTATTTGCCAAAATTTCAGACTTTGCCCCTGAAACAAGGCTGCTGCCATTACAGTGACTTGCTGTTCCTCATCCCCCTCGCCTTGGCCGGACCCAGAGTATGCAAGCAGGCAGGTGCCACGGTCACAAGAGCACATACCTTCCTAATAGCCACCTGGGGGGGGGGCTAAAGAAGGTGCATTGAAGGCCAGGGTAGCTTTAAGATAAGCAAAGGAGAAAGTCCCTGACCTCATCAGCAAGCCCAAGCAATTAAATAATTACATTTCCATACATCTTGGATAAAGGTGGGAATGTGCAATGGTAAAGAGTTATTTGCTACTCAGGAAGGAGCTCACAGCAAGACCCCACTCTGGAAGGCACAGCAGCCCTGCCTTCATCTCAAGGTCTGATCTGTCATGTCCTATTACCCCACAACACGTCATAGGACACAGGTGGTTCCTTGAGACATCCCTATCCTTGGAAAATCAAACCACTGTTCCTGGAGCAGGGCTGAGCAGAGCCCTGAGGTGAAAAGACAACCTGGAGTACGTGCAGAGGAGGACCAAAAGGAACCCTGTGAGCAACCTGCTGCAGCCCCAGGCGTGACTGCAGTGTGGATAGCAATGGCAGAGAGATGCCTCAGACCTTGAATTTCCCAAGGGCAGCAGCAGGACTGGCTTCTCTAGGGCTTCAGATCTGCTGATAAAGCCTTCTGCTCCAAAGAGCTAGTTTTTTTTGATTGCCATTTGCTAAGAGACAAGCAACAAGCAGGCAGCAAAGCGTGCAAGCTCTGTGTGCTTTCCCAAACAGATTATGTGGAAGCAAGTCAAAGGGAACCCAAAGTTCACTCTTATTTTTATTTCTTTGCAAGCCATTCCTGTTTCTCTTTAACAAAATCACATTACTTTTACAGGGCCTTATTATGGGCAGCTCCCTGTCATGCCACATCATTAAGGGATGCAGCAGGAGAGTGCCTGTACCAGGGAGTTTGTAAACAAAACCTAGCAGTGTTGAGAGCAGGATTATCCCGTGTTGCAGGTGGGGATTTGGCCATGGAAAGGAATTTGGGAGAGAGCTGGGAACTGGCCTTCAGCCTTGTGCAGTTCAAGCCAGCTCTGCCTTGTTTTTTAGGATAAATTACATTATTGTAGATCCAGGGGAAAGAGGAGGGATAAAGGAGGGCAATCCTGCACCTTTGGGTATGTATCCTTGAGGGTGCTGCATGTCCCTGACCATGACTCTGTTGTGGGTGCCCACAGGGGGTTACAACACCCAGGTGGGGTCCAAGGGGGAGACCACCAGACCCAAAGCCTGTGAGCTCAGATGCTGCTGATGGGGATGCTCTCTGGGGCTTACAGAGATGCTACAACGCACCGAAAGAGCAACCACTGGCTCACAGGTTTAACATTTCCTTCAGAAGTAACTGAAGTTGTGTAGCTGTGAAGCCAAATAGCTTGTATGCTTCCTGCAGGGTGGGTTTGTCAGCCATCCAAACCTGACACAGGCTGGGAAGCTGCTTAACTCGGGATGTGCAACATTCTCCATCCTGCAGCATCTGAGCTGCTGATGTGAAGGGCCAGCTTTGCCATCTGCTGCAGGTCTTTGGGTATTTCTGCCTCTTCTGATGTGAAAGAAATTTTGGAAACAGCCCTGGCGGCTCAATGAAATGAAAGCTGTGTTTGCTCTCTTTTACAGTCTCTCCATTCAGCAAGGCATGGGAGGCAGCACTTGGCATCGAGTCTGGTTTATTAAATGGATGTTTTTAAGCTACAAATATGTTTTGTTGGGTTATTAATGACACTTGGACAGAAAAGAGCAAAGAAGAGAGTGGGAACTGCACTGGGCAGCTCCCTGTACCCTCAGGACACGGGGTCCTGTGAGATGGGGAGGGATATCAGAGCTGGGGCACCGCTAGACCCCTCTCCTGCTGCAGGGATGGGGGCCTGGGAGGCACCCTGGTCCTGTCCAGCCACATTCCCCAAGCACTGGGGAAGAGATTTGTCCATCTGGGTGTCACTTCTTCCTCCTGGGTGGATGCAAATATCTTGTACCTGAGTCCCCTTCCACGCCCTAAGGGGACTGTCATGTTCAAGTCACCGTGTCCCAGATTCCCCTTTAGAGGAGCAAGGCAGAGGCATCTCCTTCCACCTTTTCCCCGCAGTGAGATTTGAATACCTAAGTACGAGCATCGGCCTCCCTCGTTAATGCGTTTGATAATTGACCCAGAGCTCACTGCAGTGGGAGGGCGGCGTGCCCAAGCGCAGGAGCGGCCGTGCTCCGCTGCTCCCTCTGAGAGCTCGAGGCCCTGCCTGCAGCAATGCCTGCCCGCTGCCTGCTCCTCATCCTCCTGGGGCTGCTCCCT
The DNA here is from genome assembly GCA_025448015.1 of Bolborhynchus lineola. Classification (NCBI taxonomy): domain Eukaryota; kingdom Metazoa; phylum Chordata; class Aves; order Psittaciformes; family Psittacidae; genus Bolborhynchus; species Bolborhynchus lineola. The sequence goes on along the minus strand of JAOEHX010048521.1, from coordinate 42,275 downwards.
GAGCCTGCCTGCTGCCAGGAAGGTGAGTGCAGGGGAAAGGACAGCATGAGGAAACTGAGGCAAGAAGGTGTGCAGAGCCCCGGGAGGTGGGATGGCTCTGGGGACAAGGGACAACTGAAAAGGAGCCTCTTTGGAAGAGGAGAAACATCTCAGCTTTAGCTCTGGCTTCACATCAGCAGGCAGTGGGGATGAGAGGGTGTTTGGTGGGTTAGAAGGTGTTGCCGGGGATGGGGACATTCTACCTGTTTTGCCAAAGGCTGAAGCCGCTGTCTGAGGTTTATCTTACCTGATTACGCGGAGATAAAGCAGCTTTGATTTACTGTGCACCAAGATGAGTAATCTGTTTTCTTAAGGCTCTTTTTGTCTTTCTTACTTCTCCCCTTGTCCCTGGGTCGCTCCCTGAGCTCACAGGTTTTCCTGTTAATCTGTAATTCTGATCATTGCCGAGGTGAGGGGGCAAATATTTTCCTTTGCAAACTGCCCTCCTGTTCCCTTCCTAAAGACTTAGAGAAACTTCCTATGGCCAGGGCATTACTTTTGTGAAACCCATGGAAGGACTTGTCTAACGCCAGAAATAATGAGCTGTAATTAAACTCATCCCATGCTGCCAAAGTCCTGGAAAATTCCCTCCCCCTTTCTCCTCCTGATGCTCCAGCCCTGACCGCTCTTCCTGTATTTGTTTACCAACTTGCTGAGGAGTTAACAGTCTGGGGTCTCTGCTGTCAGCAGGATAGGATTGAACATTTCACTGTTGCCTGGAAAGAGGGAGGGGGAAAAAAAACCTTTAATGAAGATTCAGAGCCTGGCACAGCTTCCTCAAGTGGATAACATGTGCTAACAGATGCTTTCCAAGCACTCAGGGAAGATGTATCAAAAAGCAGATCTATGTCTTCAAGCCAGCTGCTGAGGACAGAAATGGACTTAAAACACGTGCAAGCGCTTATATTGTCATCGGCATTTCCCTTGGTCTCATTTGTAGCTGCAGATGCGTGGACACACATCTGCCAGGCTTGCAGATCCCACATTGCTTAATCTGGTTTAGGAGATCTTGCTTGGGCAGGAAAACCCTGTCATTACCGTGGGGCAAAACAGAGAGGAGGTGGTGGAGCCCAAGGAACAGGCAGTACCAGGAGGGACAACCCTGGTAAAGCATTTTCCGGGAACACAGTCCCATTTCCACAGGTAAGACTCATCGTTTTGGCCATCCCTCCTGGCAGGGCAGCATTGCAAGCTCCAGTGGGGCTCTGGCCAGGCTGCACCCCCCGGGGCTGTGATCCATATATTCACTCCCTGGATAGAAGATGCTATCAAGTTCTTGCCTCCTCCTTTGTTATGCCCATGCAAGTTTCCCATGTCCATAGGCAGAGGCATTTACTGTTCCTCCCACTATCCTCATCTTCATCATCCATTATCTCCCCTTGCAACTGGTTTCTAAAGGGTCTCTAAAAGACAGAACCACTTGATTTTGGTTTGGTAATTCACCTTTTGTCTTTAGATGCTTGGAAATGTGGTTGGAACCAGCGCCTGAGTGGGGATTTGCTTGCACAAACGTTCAGTACCTCCTGAGCATGGCTGCCAGGAGGATGTTTCCTACCACTTTTCTTCTCACCTCCTTTGCTCAAAGATCGTGAGATGCAAATTTGGCAATTTCAGTCATCACTGACTTCATTCCCCAGTTGACCTTGAACTCCCTTAACCCAAGCAGAAACCTTACTGCAGGCTGGACCTGGCCATCCCCTCCTAGGATTTGGCTGGAAACCCTGGATCCGACAGAAAAATGAACTGCAACTAACAAATAAATGTGGCTGAGATAACAGCCAAGGGCAGAGCAAGGGAGGAAGCAAAACAAGCCAAAGCTCAGCCTGGAGGCAATAGGTGTGTTGGGGCTGCGCTCAGGGGGTGGTGGGCAGCAGGGACATAAGCATCCCTGCTCGTTATGTGTGGCAGGAGGGGACCAAACCCTGCTCTTCACCATTGCCACCACCCTTTGTATGGCCACCAGCAGCCTGCTGGTGTAATGGGATTTCATCCAAAACACGCCGATACAAGTAGGAATTTCCACATGAATTCCTCCTGCTTGAGTTTTGGCCCTGGGACCCTGCAGTAAACATGTCAAGTGTCCCCATGGGGAGGTGGCAGGGCTGAAGGACGCTGTTTAGGGCTGTTCTTACAACCGCTTACCAGGGGTGCCACCGTTTTCCGGACTGGCACAGGAGGTGAGTCAGCCTCAGGCTGATTGCACTTCCAAGAGGAAGAAGGAGCTTTTCTTTGTGGTGTTTTGGTTTGTTTTTATAAATAAAAGCCTTTTGCAGTAAATGTTCCCCCCTTCCCAAAACCAGAGGAAGATGAGGGCTGTCAGCAGCAGAACTGGCTGCCTACAGGGAGTTTTCACGTGCAGAGCATGCAGCCCACCTTTATTGCTGCTAGTAAAGTTTATTAACTGTTTACAGCAGAGATTTGCTTCATTTGTCTCCCGTGAGACAGATGAAATGTTCAGCTAGCGTAACACTCCCAAGTCAAGATTGAAGTACCAATGTGCTCAGCCTCATGGGTGCTGGTGGCAGCGGTGGGTCCACATGGTCCGAGGCTGATGCTGGGGCTGGCAGGCAGCAACCTCCACCTGTCTGCACAGGGTGAGCTCATTTTTGTGCAAGGGTTGGAGTTTCAATCAGCAGAAAGAGGAAAAGCCATGCCTGAATATATAGTAATGAAATCCCAAAGGGATGTATCTGCGTAAGCAAAGCCTCCTGATGCAACAGCACTTAAGGGTGGGTTTGACTAAGTCTGAGTTCTCTGTTGCACAAAAGCCAGTGGGAGGCAAGGCGCAGCCATCCCAGCAAGGACTGGGACAAGGTTTCCTCTTCTCACCCCTCTGTCCCTGAGTTCCTCGCACATCCAGGAAAATGTTTTGCACCCTTGCCATCCATGGCTGAATCACTGCTTGGGTCTGGCTAGAGAAAGAACCCGTGCTTCCAGCCCAATCCGGGGTGGTGGGGGGGGGGCTGGGATGCTGCAGCCAGCTCCTGGCCACCCGCTGCCTCCCCCCGCTGCCTCCTGGCCCCCTGCCAGCCCTGCCTGGCCTTTGCGCTTGGAGGCTGTTGCTCTGAATGCTTCAGCCTTCAATTTCCCGTCATAAATCAGTTTGCTGCTCTGGAAACTTGTTGAATGGTGCGTTTTACTGAAATCCACGCTGGCAACCGTTTGCTGGGAGAGTTCTGTGGTTTACACCATCCCTGTCATAAGGTCCTTGTTTTACACCAGGCAGTATTTGGAAAACAACCCGGGAATGACGTCTGTGGGATCTGGGGAGGGAGAATAAATTTGCTGAAATCCGTCTGCCTTCTTTCTCCTGCCACTTTGGGCAAACACCCTCCTTCCCTCCCTCCCTGTCCCCTAGCCCTTTGTATCCCCCACTGCAAAGTCATCTGCATCCCACTGTGTACACGTACGTATGCATGTACAAAGCTGCAAGGCACCATGCTCCACATGCAAAGGCCAGCAAAACTGTTGTTTTCTGTACAAATAACTGTTGTTATTTGTACTTCACTTTGTTACTATCACTCAGGTAAGTCTGCCTGGAGTAATAGCAACACAATCTGCTCAGCTTTGCAGGACCAAGCTCTTGGCTGCACATTGCTTAAGCTGGATGGGAGAAGCTTGGCAGATGAAGACTGAGGATGTATTTCTAACACATATTCTCCTCTTTCCTGCAGCACGGGGCAATCTCCAGCCGTGGTTGCAGGGTGTCATTGCAGTGGTTGTGTTTCTAGTCCTGGTGGCCATCGCTTTTGTGGTCAATAAGTTCTGGTGTAAGGAGAAAGTGTAAGTGTGGGAGCCCTTTGGTTGGGTGTAGTTGCCTCTGCACGGGTCATTTCCATCTGCCTCTGTCCTCATGCCAGGGGTGGGAACACTGTGATCACTGTGCTGGGAGCAGGGTGGGGAGAGCAAAGGCTCCCTGTCCTGCTCTCCTTGTCCTTTTCTGCCCATCCTGGTCCATGCTCCCTGTTACTCATTGCCAGCTGCAAGCTGTGTGAGAAAGCTGCATGTTTTACTACATAGGAAGGTGTGTCCTGGGGCTGGTCTGAGCCTGGTTTCCTATGGATTTGGGGGTGCAGTTCACAGGTGCCTTATATCCATGGGAAAACAAGCCTCCAAAAAGCTTCATTTGCAAAGCAGACTGAGTCAAGTTGTTAGAAGGCACCCACAGGAGCTGGAACAAGAGGAAGGTAGCCAAGCTGTGGCAGTGCTCTTACCCAGAGCCCACAGCACAAATGGGGTGGCCTTATTAGCCAGAAAAAGGCTCTCTGGGACCAGCTACCTCCTTCCTGCTGCCAGCCAAGCAAAGCCACTGCTTTGCAGCTGCTGCTGCCCAGCCAACCCAGGCTAAGCTGCAGCAACTTGGTCTCGAATCTGAGCCCTAAGTCAACAAGGGGGTGAAGTTCTGAAGTGCCCCATAGCCTGGTTCCCAGTACCTCTGCACTAGCACAGGCACTTTGAGCTTTGTACCCAAAGGTGATGGAGTCTTCTTATACCTGAGCATCTCTGCAGCCTCCTCAGGCCAAGGAGGTGGGGACTTGGGGTGTATTTCAATGCTCAGCAGGTTGGACTCTGTTCCAGATGCATTTAAAGGGAGCCCTTTGGGATGCATTCAGGGCCAATGCAGAATGCGGTGTATGTATATATAAACACACACACACTGCATTATGCCTTGTACAGGTACAATCATATATTATATGTACATATTCTTCAGATACATACACATATATACAAATTGCATTATATATACATATACATTGAATATACATATATATTTCTATGGTCTGATTTGCAACTGCAGTCTTTGTTTCCCAAAGAAGAACCTTTGCCCTCAAAGCGGAGGTGCTCCCAGCCCATGAAGTGGGAGGCAGGGATGGTGGAATAGTGTTTCCCATCTCTGCTCATGCCCAGCTGCCTCTTCCCAGCCCATAGGCAGAGGATGCTGAGGAGGGCTTGAGGGAGCACAGAGACCTGTTTTAATTAACCTGGCCTCTTTAGAAGAGAGGGCAGCGAGGCTCAGCAGCCTGGAGCACTGCCAGCTCCTTGCTGTCACTGTGACAATAGCTATCAGCTCCAGGCCCTGCTTGTTTATGCTAGTCTGTTCCTAGGAAAAAACCTCTGGAATCACCTTTGGGCAAGTGCTGAGGAGGCAGGGATGTGCACATGGGGTGGACCTGCACCCACCCTCTGATCAACTGCCCCAGCACCATTTGGGCCATGGGGCTCTCTCTAGAGGTCAGCTTTTGGGCTCTGGCTGAAGTTAAATGCCCAGTCCCTGCCCCATGATTCCTTCTGTGAGCGGTCCATAGGAAAGAAAGAAGGCAGGTTGGCTTTGTACGCATGGACCCGCACGTCCTCCCAGGCTGTGACACTGGCAGAGCCTCAGCATTTCCCTCAGTGTCGGTTGGGGCCCATCTGGAACTATTTTGCAACAGATTACATAGAGGAAGACTGGAAAAACCAGTTAGTGGGACAAAACAATCCCATGTATTGACAAATGAGGTTTGCTGACTGCCAGCCTAGCACTGGGCACCAGCTCCAGAGACAGGGGTTGGCAGTCAGCATCCAGAATGGCCCCTGCAAACCTGCCATGAGGGCATCTCTCCTTGCCCATATCCTATGAGGAAGGGGCTGAGCTGAGTGTTCAAGGCCAGGATCACACATCCAGGTCCCTTATTTTCTCTCATGTTGGAGCAGTCCCTTCATCTCTTCCATCACCATTGTGAGCTGCTCCCCAGCACGGCCCCTCTGTTGCTCTATCTCAGCTCCCCTCTTCTCTCCCTCCAGGGAAAACGTGGAGAGGGTGGTAAGCGTTGAGGACAAGATGGATCCTGTCGTGTCCAATGGCCACGAAGGGAAATACATAAGTGCTGCGGCCAACTTCAGGTGAACTTGCTCAGATGTCCTCCCCATGGTGCTCAGGCTCTGTTCCACTACCCTGGGGACAGCTCTGACATGCAGAGCCATAGTCTCTCCCACTCAGGGTCTCACATGCTCCATGCACTTGGTTTGGGGGTCTTTTATCCTCTTGAGGGATTAAGGAGGAGCCAGTGAGGGAGTACCCTCTCCTTCCCAGTCTTCCCTATCCCTACAGCTTAGTCCCGTGGCCCATCCACCACCATGCAACCTGCTACACTGCATTTTTCTTAAGCTACATCACGCTTTTCAAACAGAGGAAACCACCAAAAGTGGCCATAGTTCACCATGCAGAAGTTGACTGTCAAAATAGCTCCTACTAGAAATCACAGCAATTCCCATCCTGTGCTTGGCTCCCCTCCTGCCTTCCCACCTTACCCCTGCTCTATGTATTGTCAGCACCGGCAAGGTCATGGTGCTGATGGTGGCTTTGGGGAGGCTGGTCTTGCTCAGGTGAGCTCACTGCTGTTGCTT